>VXCM01004461.1:14688-50705 GCA_014773175.1 Lucifuga dentata | reverse complement strand
AAAAAAAAAAACTCTTCCTCCATCCACAGCCCAAATTTTAAACAAATTTTAGTGAAATCTGTAAAAAGTTTTTGAAAGTTTTGGTAACAAACTGATAAACCTCCCAGGTAAAGATCATTATAACTGACTAATAATAATAAATGCATATTAATACATACATTAGAAAAGACAAAGACTAATACGACATATAGTTTTTGGGCTATTTATTATAACCATGCACGTCTCTGGGTGGAAAAAAGTTCAGAATATCAATTTTGGGGCAATTTTCTCTCATACCAGGAGAGTCAGAATACTAAATGAAGCAGGCTACGCTGGATCTGAGTTGGGCTTCAAGTCCTTGACATTTAGCCCATTCATCATAACACGCCACAGTCTGGGCACGGGCTTCACCGCAGACGGGGAGGGCAGGGAAAAGAGGGTCTGGCTGGCGATCAATTTGAGCAAATTGGAAATGTCACGGCCTACTCAACCTCGGCAGGGAGCCGGAGGAGCTCTCATCTCCCTTCTGAGTCACCCTCCAACACCTCCATCCTTATATCCTCTCCACCTCCCTCTCCAGATGTTTGGTACAGCCTCCCCACCTGGATTCTTCCAATTGGCCTTTTCATTAAGGAACGGCAGAGCTCTGGTCTCGCTACATTTCAGCTGTGCGGTCCTGTTGTTAACTCTGTGTTAAGCTTAAGTAATTAGTCTCAACGGTGATCCAGCTCCCATGTTTCATTTAGCTCTGGGTGGTAAAATAAGGAAAGAACTCTGGAGCATTCACACCTACGCGTGTTCTCCCGGCCAAACCTCAGAGCCACTTTCAGCTTAGGAGATCACAATGTGAGAAACAGCATTATCGGCTAAGATGAGCTTGGGGACTCCTGGAGGTTTTGTTGCCTCTTGTTTTTACACTCACCAAGTTGCTAAATATCAAACCTCATGTAAAACGAGACGAGTCACTGTGGAAAACGTGAGGTTTGAGGTTTGAATGTAGAATAGATGTGAGTGTGTATGGAACAGCCAAATTTCTCCTTGGTGGCTAATAAAGTTGACCTTGACCTTGAAAACATGCATGTGCTATTGATGTAAACTTGAAACCCATTCTTCCCCTTAAACATTTCCTTATACAACTTCAAACCAGTCTCATTTACTTCAAACTGCGTGAGAACATCACACACCACTACAGTTTAAATTCTTTCTTCCTTTCTCTTTTCACATGTTGCTAAGAAATCACAAGCTCTTAGAATGGACACTTTAAACTACAGGTCTTCAAACATTTGCTCAGAACCACGAGACCCAACCCAGGACCAGAGTCGGGTCATCGTGTCTCAGGTCTTAGGTCTGTGTGTCAGTATGTCTTATACTGTGTGGATCCAAGCCCTTATCAGCTGTATGACAATCGCAAATCGCACTGAGCTTTCTTGCGTTTGACGAGTGTGAACTGAAGGAAAAATGACCAAAGTTGCTTGTTAATTGGTGACAGATTCTCTTTCTATTTAGGTCTATTTGGGTCAATCGAATTTTTGGATTAAGTCTAATTATCCTTGGGTCAGTTTCAGATAAGGTCCAATGGTCCTTGGGTCTCTTTCAAGGTCAGGATAGAAGGTTCTTGCCCGTTCGGGTAGGGTCTCTTAAAATTAATTCATGCACACTGCACTGGTTTCTTTTGGAATGGTCTGAAATTTTAGACCTGTAAAGACCTCTAAACCAGTTCTTAGTTAAAGTAGACTTGGTTAAAGTAGTAGACTGTATAGATCCTTCAAAGCCAAGAAAGGGTTTAAAGTAGAGGTTTAAACTCAAAAATGGGTTTAAAGTACAGTTTTAAACTCAAGAATAGGTTTGAAGTAGAGTTTTAAAGTGTAGTCTAGCAGACTTTTAAAAAGCACCATCATGGGCTCCAGGAGGACATGTCTGAGTCATGCTTGCAGCCCACAGAGTTTTGTGGCTAGTTGAAGGATGAAATGTGAAAGGTGTACAATTAATGGTCCAGAACACAACATACCTAAGTTAAGCACTTGGTAAATGAAAGTGTGAAATGTTTGGCTGCTGCGGCCATAACAGCACTAATGGCCTGTCAGAGCCACAATTGTGCGGTATGACAATGACAACTTTGGAACACACAGTGCGTCACACTCAGGGGTTTAACAGCAGATGACTACAACAAATACCTCTCATCCATAATTAACTGCATTTCCAGTGCAGAAAGAAACATTAGAACACTTGATAATGATTGAATTAACGTTGTTTTGGTTTTATGAACACATTTCCAATTGCACCACTGCAATGGTAGATTCAGATCGAAACAAGACGCAATGGTTTCTAGTTGCAACTGTGCAGGTCGTGTATCAGCTCCAACGGTTTATTTGTGGGTCCATTAATATATGTTTATTGATGACTTGATGCCAGAACATACTTTATAGACCAGACTACCTAAAACTTTGAGTCAGGATCCCATGCTGAGACCCTGATATGCAGAGAGGGTCTGGGTGTGACTTGTTTGTGAGAAGTTTGGGAGAAAAGTTGAGAAACTCCATTCGAGACATTTCCATAGACTTTAAAATGACTTATTTGCTGTGTTCACTGTGTTCCCGACGAGAACTGAATAAATCATTCAAGGGTTTGACCGGCTCGAGTGCAGAACATGAGCGTGTATTGATGGACCCGCTGAAGGCTCTGAGGAGTCGAGGAGGTTAAAAAAACAGCAAGAATGAATTTTCCAAAACATTTCCTCTTCTTTATTACTTTTTCAGATTTAAAATCACATATTCAATTTTACAACCACTGTGCCAAACTGTGCTGATGCCTTTACTGCACCCAGCCTTCAAGGTGTTGAGACGAATTTGTTTCCAAACCCACCCGAGCCCCTCGCCAGCCATATAGACCCATGCAGGAGTTAATGACAAGGGGAGACGCTGAGCAGAGATATAACCACTAGAGCATTCAATATAAGCCTGCTGTTTTTTGTGCTACAGATCCAATCTTTCTCACCACTTCCACATGTAGACATACACACACACACACACACACACACACACACACACACACACACACACACACACACACAGTAACACAGCATGCACTCGGAGCAGGAGTGCTTGTGGTCGGTTGATTGGGTCCCTTGTGAGGGAAGGCTAAGAGTCAGACATCAGCCGCAAAAAGCCCCTTCAAAGACTAGAGCGAAATGGCTCTACCAACTTCAAATGGTCCAAGTATGGTTGTTATCCACATTCAGAAAATAATTTTAGAGGTAATACCCAGGATTTGTCTGTCAGTGCAGCTTTGTAGAGATTTGTTACTCAATTAAATATCCTTACTTGAAATATTTTAGTGTGAGAGTACAAAACCCACCCATCAATCCCCGCCAAACCCACAATGGGGCCAAACTGATGGGAAACAACCAAAATTCCATTGCTTGCAAGTAAAAGAAGCATCAGTCTCTTTTATTCCTTTTTTGTAACTCCTTTGTTTGCTGTAACACAAACAAGTTTTTCTCTCTTTCGCAAAGAAAGAAAACCCCACTGTGACAAAGAAATGGAAATGTGGAAGATGGCAATTTCAGGATCATGTCTCACTTTGTTTCAAAGCCTCTGCAATTTCTCCCAGATGAATGATAATGATTTTACTTTTGGTAAAGGAAATTTCCTGTCATGTTTCTTCATTGACTGTGTTTAGTTACACACATAAAAATGCATTCTCTTCTATCTGATTTGTCAAAGCAATTTCAATTTTACTTAAGCTGCTTTTTTTTTTCCTGCTATCACAATCAAAGAAAATGACAGGTTATCCCAAAATTGAGTGTGATTCCTAATTATTTAAGACATTTTCTATTTCCTACAGCAGCTATTTGGTAAATTACTGTACATTAAAGAATAACCGGAAACATTTGTTAAACTGAGGCCATTGAAGCATTTCTTACCTATGTGTTTTCCATACATGTGGTAGAAGAAGCCAAAGCAGTAGGCGGGTGGGTTGGTGATGCCATACGGGTTCTTAGGCGCCACGTTGAAAAACGGACTCACAAGNGCGGGTGGGTTGGTGATGCCATACGGGTTCTTAGGCGCCACGTTGAAAAACGGACTCACAAGCCGTGCCTGGTCTCCTTCTTTCCGTGGTCTTGAGGTCTCAATGTACATGTAGAAACCTGAAATCGTGTGGGACACAAACGCACACATTCAGACGTAATACATAATCTAATTGTGTTAAACAAGTGAATGTCTGCTGCAGGTAAGCCTCAATGGCAGGCAAAATAATTGAAATATATGAGTCAGATTTTCCTTCGACTGTCTCAGTGCTGAAAGGTGTCATGGTGCAATTTCCTCTGCCAGTAATATACTTATCCAGCATGTTGTACATACTGTAATATTATCTGAATACGCCTCCAGGTAATCCCCGTTCATGGATTTGAGCAAGACAAAGTCATTCTGCCTCGACTACACGTATCCCCCCTTAAAAAGCATGTTAGTGCTTTTGTCAGGCAGCATTCAGAGTCTCAGCTGCTACTGTATGACTGCCTGCTGCTATGAGTCACCGACAAACAACCTGTCACTGTAAACACGTGAAAAAAAAAACAAAAAACAACCAAGACGTCTTTCTTCACCCTCAGCTGCTTTCAGCAAAGTGTGATGGAAATGAAAGCTTCCGTTTCACAGATAAGGAGGAAGGATTTCTATGAAGGATGATTCTCGTCTTACTAATAGCAATAACCAGGGTCAAACGACGATGATAAGAACAGGTTACATCTCTGCTCTCTTGGTCTGATGCTGTGGACAGCAGCAGCAACAGCATTGAGTCTAACAGGCTCCTGATTGTGTCTGAGCCGCATAATCTGAAGCCAATCTCTGCTCTGCCATGGGCAACGGGAAAGTGGCGAGCCAGCAGCTGCACCACACCCTCCTCTTGCCAAAATCAAATAAAATGTCTCCCTCAGCTGAATCTCATACCAGATAATTATCACAAAAGAGGAATGGGAGTCTGCTGATGAAAATCTGGACATTTTGAAACCATTAGGTGATTAGAGCCAATGCATTATTTACTGCTTCAGCTGCTGCTGTTGCCACATTCCCATAATAGGCATGAATATCGCTTATATTCAACCATGGATCACTTCCAGCAGAGGATCCGCACGGCCTTCCCAAGGTGCAACGAGTCCTACAAATCCAATACTCTTAATTTTTTATTCATTACCTTCTTGAATATTGAATACCTCCACATATAACTAACACACTGAATACTAAATACTTCGTGCACATCTTTGGTTTGTAGGTAACCATGGAAACGGCAAAAGAGACACTTACAAACTGATCTTGGAAATAAATGACCAAGGCTGCTGCTCATTGATAGATTACACCTGCATGGTACTGTTAGTGACAAGGCGAGTTCACATAAAATCAGGTCAAATAAGTTGCACTTTTAGTGGCATGTTTGCATATATTGCATAATGTTTATTCACTTTTAGAATGTTGCACATTTTTGGCATTTAATTTTACAAAAACACAATCACGTTTGCTTGTGTATTATAGGTGTTCAGGTTTTAATGAATGGACTGCATCAAAAACAACTGAGTGTCTCTGGATATCTCTGCCTGGTAAATTTTTTCGATAGGTGGGGAAGCATGCATCCCCACCCCCTCTTAAAAAAAATGGTGGTGTATCTCAGGTTACTCTTAAAGCTCGATGGGCATCTCCTGCTGTTGTTTCCTTTGATTGGGTATTTATTTATATTTAACTTTTTCATTTCTTCTGTTCTACTTATTCGTATCTACCAACGTGTTTTTTTAATAGGATGTTCACAATATTTCTCTTTATACACAGTTCATGTATTGTCCCCTTCTGCAAAATTCAATAAACAAAAGTGGAGAAAAAAAAAGTAACTGACTGTTATCCAAATATGCAAACTCAACCAACCTGTCTCCATTGAAATGAACAGGTGCGACTCCTTCAGAGCCGCAGGAACAGATGGAAGAAATAATCACTTACATTTACATCAACCTTCTAATTTCTATCGCTGCATATTTTTGCGTATGACTGTTCAGCTCTATAGAGAGTTACAGGTGAGAAATACAGGTGGGTGACTTGCTCATTTTCTAGTGACCACAGAGATTTAGGTGTTGAGTCTTTTATTTTTTAAATGCACCCATCCGTTCTCTGTACCATCACAGTCACAGTGGGATAGAAGCCTGTCTGAGCACATGCTGGGAAAAATCTTGAGCATATTTAACGCAGACCAATATATTTGCTTGTACCATACGGGCAAAGTGTTTGTAGTTTAATTCCAGTGCAGCTGAACTGCCTGCCACTGTGCCACCCTCTGTATTTACCATCAAAAGCTATATGAAAGCTTCACAAAGCAAGGCTTTATCAGGCAATCAAACAACCAATAAACCACTTACAGTAATTACAACTGTTCTGACTCAATTTTCACAGCAGTTTAGATTTGTAAATCTCTCATATAGTATGCAAGATAAAAACAACTGTATCAGAGCATCAGAATATTGCCCAAGTCCAATTTCTAAAGTCATACTTATTTCTGATTTACTGAACACCGACAGTATAGATTATGTAGGTTACAGAATGCAGAGACTCCTGAATTTCACATATTTGACAAAATGCATCTCATTTCATCAATTCATATCTTGTTTTGCATCCATCATCAAATTTGCATTTTTGCACAAATCGCCGAACATTAAATATTCTCAAAGATATCATTGTTGCTCTAATTTTATTTCTAACTGTATGTCTTCTGCCGCTTTCACCACGACTCTAGACCATACGTTCATACCTGCTGCTTTCATCTGTACAGACTTTTAGCGGCCTTTTACACAGTGGTAAAGTGATTACCAATCATGTTTGCAGTGCAGCTGGACAGGGAAACATTTCAAATTTACAAGTTAGTTTGGCTCTTTGGCTTTTTGAATTTTGCACATGGGAATGCTGCTGCAAAATCTGCATACAATTGCATACAACCATCATTCAAATAATCACTCAGTTCACCTTTTTAGGCTCACTTACCCTGCTTGGATCCACTGCGGTCACCGCTGGGCCCGGTGTTGGGCGTATACTTGGTGTCGCGGGTAGCAGCACTATGCCGTGTCCAATCAAAATTATCGTTCTTGTCCTGGGTGAACATGCAGATGGGCTCCTCTTCAAAGCTGCAGTGGAACTCTCCTGGTAAGCAAGAGCAGAGCCACGATGTTATAACAAAACTGTCACTAGAATAGCTTAGCATACAGACTGAAAGCAGAGGGAAACTGTTAGCCTAGCTTAGCAAAAAAGAGTGAAGTGGGCAGAAACTGCTAACCTAGCTTAGCATGAAGACAGAGTAGAGGGGAAACTCCTACCTTAGCAAAAAGAATGGAAGTAGACAGAAACTGCTAGCCTAGCTTAGCATGATGACTGAAAGCAAATGGAGACTGTTAGCCTACCTATTATGCCTATTATGCTAATATATTTCTAACATGTTGCTTATGTGACTATCAATGACATTTTCCCATTTTCTTGGAAGAAAGATTTAAAAAAAAATATCAGTTCCACAACTGGTCAAATAGTAAAAAGATATTACATTTCAAAACTGATATCGACTATTTTCATAATTTTCTTACAGAAATTTCTTCAGAAATATATATATATATATATATTTTTTTCTTTTTAAAATTTTTTCTTACAGAAATTTCTTCAGAAATATATATATATATATATATTTTTTTCTTTTTAAAATTAAAATCACTGCTTTTATTCTGAAGGCCAGACATCTAAAACATTTTAGTGTTGCTAGAAGAATATATCTGACTGTTTACAGTTGACTAAACCTTGTAGATCAATATATATATATATATATATATATATATATATATATATGTATGTATATCTTTTTTACTGTGTGATACAAAAACTCTATAAAATGGAAATGGAATAATCTGAATAATAATTTTCTTTTCATAGGACCAAAAATAAAGTAACCAATTATCACTAGATTTGGTGTCACTTCCTCCCTCCATTTGTATCACTTTCTGTTGTTTCGATCTCTGGGAGTGTGCAGGTGGTAATAACACACACACACATACACAAACGTCCACAGCCTTTTAACTATGATTTTTAAACTAGTGGAGTGTGCAACGAGGGAATGAAACTATAGATTTCATCACTCTTTCAGAAAACAACATAACCATTACCCTTGTGAGAGTTATGATGGGTCACGTGAGGGAATGGCTAACAGTGAAGATTAAAAATCAGAAATTGCAGGAGTGTGTGACAACCCCACTAAGTCTAAATGAAGAGGTAGAGGCAGGATAATGAGTGTCAAAACCCTCATTTAATCCATGTTATAAACAAAGCAAAACACCTAACCAGAGGACATGGCGCTCCTGAACAATGTCATCAAAGAGATAGTAAAAAGAAGCATTTAGATTCAGGGTGGAGGCACGTGTTCTAATAAATATTCATTGATTTATTAAAACGTAACTGGGAGCAGTTTGGAGTGATGACCTTGAGAAGAGCAGAATCTGCAGCTTTTACTCAGGTGATGGAGGTAACGCAGAGAGAGAGGTGGAGTGTGGGTGGGTGGACAGAGGGAAGGGAGAGGGCAGGGATGCTGCGAGGCAGAAAGAGAATAACAAGCAGAGAAAGAAAGTGAGAGCACAAAGTGGGAGAGAAATGGAAAGAGCTGGGTTGCAGGCACTCTTGACTTTT
This sequence comes from Lucifuga dentata, assembly GCA_014773175.1. Taxonomy (NCBI): domain Eukaryota; kingdom Metazoa; phylum Chordata; class Actinopteri; order Ophidiiformes; family Bythitidae; genus Lucifuga; species Lucifuga dentata. Next base: position 42,036 of record VXCM01004461.1, on the reverse strand, counting down.
CTCCTCATAGGCATGTAGATTTAAATGGAGGTCTAGCCCCTCCAGCGCTAGATGCTAACACCCTCATCCACTGTCAGCTAAACTAAATGTTTCTGCCTTCTATGCCTGGGAGAGAGAGAGAGAGAGGAGGATGTGAAGGATAGGCAGAGGAAGAGAAGGCAAGCAGGTAAGATCGCTTCCTTCAGGGATTTGGATAATGATGTTGGTGATTAGGATGCTTGCTATGTTTATGTGAAAACCCACCAAAAACTACCGATAAATATAAATAAATGAACCACACAGAAAACAGCGATTAAATGTGCATTCTCAAGGCGAGAATAACGGGTCTAGACGTGTGAAGTTTCTCAAGCCAAATGTGCATACAGTATGTAACTTGGACTAAACATTAAAGTATGTTCATGTAAGTTCTAAATATATGTATATAATAAACACAACATTCACAAAGCAGCACTGAGAATGCAAATACAGTCATGCAAACACACACCATGCAAATAACAAATACAAAACACAGCCCATTAGCAGGCCAATATTATCATCTGATATTGGCTTTTCACAGATATTTATCGATATGTCAATATCAGCTGACATATGACATCATGTTGGCAGATATGTAATAAGAAACTACAATAAATAAATGTTTTACAGGCTGCATTTTTGGGTTTTTCCTAATTTAAATATAGTTTTGTTGTATTTGTGTTTACTCTTCAAAAAACTCCTGTTATACAGTATTTATTGTTTCTGTTATTTTTAATAATAAAGCTCACTGTTTATATGTTTAAAAAAAAGAAAGAAAAAAAAAGCAGCCTCACTTCTTATTTTTACTACAGCGTATTAGGGCCATATAAGACGGGGAAAACAGTGAGGGGGGTCATTATTTTGAGTTTTTAACTCACAAATGTGCGAGTTTTAAAACTCAAAAATTTGCTAGTTTTAAAAGTCCGTCTGCTTATGATAATGATAATTATGATTATTCAATGATTTTGCACTAAAAAGCACAAATATTTCTTTCTTGCTTAATCTGATGGAAAAGTATAATTTAATAAGGTCACGTACTGCAGGCATAGTCCCAGCGTGAGGCGGTTCGATTCCCGTTCTAATTATTTTCTCTTTTTCATTATTAAAAAAAATTAAATTATTAAAAAAAAAAAGATTATTCATCATTAAAAATAATTTTCATTATTTTTTTTTAAGTTTTTAAACTGGCAAATTTGCAAGTTTTTTTGTGAGTACATGATATTAAATTTACTTCTCCATTGGATTTAACAATAAAGAAATACTTGTGATTTTAGCACAAAATCATCACATTATCATAAGCATAATGGATCATTGAATTATCATAAGCATAAAGACTTTTAAAACGGGCAAATTTTCGTTTTAACTCACAAATTTGCAAGTTTAAAAACTTGAAATAATGCCCCCCCCGCCGATTATTTTTTCATCTAATATGGCTCTAATACGCCATCATATATCTTTGTTATAACTGTTCAAGTAACGATATGAAAGATTATTGTCAAAATGTTTGTTATGCATTCATGTGGAAAAACAATATATTGATATTGGCGTGAAAAGTCTAGTATCAGTCGGGCTCCGATCCAAAACACACAAAGCTCAGCAGAGATTTCAGGCTCTCGACACGTCACGCGGCACAATGCAGTTTTGCTCAGGATTCCTAAAGGAAGTCCTATTTGTCATACTTCATTTAGTACTACTTAGGAGTACTTAGAAGGATCTTCCAGTGCCGTGTGACATGTCGAAAGAGTCAGATCTCCATGGGACACACGGCTGCACACTGTTCTCACAGACTCGACAGAAGGAGCTCACTTTCTGATGAGACACGCTAAGCGAGATGCACATTACTTACTCAGATGAGGGTTGATAGGAGCTGCAAAACAGAAAGGGCAGGAACAGTCATTAGTACAGAATATCACAGTCATCTGCCATTAACCGAAACAAACACTCATTACTGGGAATGTGCTCACAGAAGCACACGCAGCTGTATGAACACTCTTTAAAACATTTCACCATTTGACTGAAACACGTAAAATGTTCTCTGTTACAGGCTACACACAGGTGCTAAATAACTCAGTAAACTAACAGAACTCTCGCATTTTATCTATTTGCATTTTGTGCTACTTTCTACTTTTACTCCAATACATTTCAGAAAAAATATTGCATCAACAGCTATTTTATTTATTGGCTGTATTTCCTAGTTACTTTAAATTAAAGCTTTAAATTCAACACGAGATAAACTTATACGCTGTTGCTGTTGTCATGTAAAAATGTATTTCTTACCTGATTGATTTTAACAGCATAATACATTGTAGACATTATTGGAAAAGAGTTTGAGAATGGAAACTAGATTGGAGAATTAACTCCACTGAAAGTGTAGAGCATGAAAAAAACAACAACCCAGAAGTGAAAATAGAAATTTAATTCCAAAATTTTACTTATTTTGCAGTGAAATGTGAAGATATAAAGTTGTTTGAGGTTTTGGGCGACCATTAATACTGTATGTACCAGATACGACTAATGCATCATTCATTCTTCTTTTTTCAAACATCAGCACAGAAGTACTTGTACTGATATTTGAGCACGCATTTTAATACTTATTTACTTTTTACGTGAGGATTTCAGTAGTTCATCTCCCACTGCAGAGCACTGTATGTCACACAAGCATATACACAACATCAAACACACCAAAGTAATAACGCTGTGGTTGCAGTTAACCTCCAGTCCTGCTGTTACGTATCGTTCAGGTGTAGCGTTAATAAAAGCATAAAAACCGAGCGCTTGCACACTTTGCTCCACAGCACTTTAATATCACAGAACAAAATGAAAGAGGCTCATGGGAAGGTTGGATATATTGTCGAGCAATATTAAAATATGATGCAAGCATATTCGAGCGAGCGAGCTCCATCTTCTTCAAGCACTGTACAAATAATAAACATGTAGCTTAATCGGTATCAATCCACCCACACACACACATCAGCATTACTGAGACCGAACAAATCTAAAGCAATTGAAGTGAAACAAGGTGACACGCAGTCGTTCTTTGTTATCAGATGTAAAAGACAGAAGGATTAGTAAGACCAGCCTGACCACATTAGTGCACCTGCTTATCATTATGGCCATTTACTGACGTTACCAATGCTCTCATCCAAGGTGACTTCCATTTCGAGCACTAAGCCTATTTTAAACTTCAATTTAGAACCTTCATGAATCATAAAATCTCTCCGGTAATCACTTGTCCTTAAGAACTTTGCCTCTTTTCGTGCATTTGTAGTCAACATTTTCTGAAATTCCAATTTGAAAGGACCTAAACTTTCAGTCAAAAGACTCATGAGTTGAGTCCATCAGAATCCACGCGAAGCTTATTTTGCATTCCACCCACCTACTCGCAGTTCAATGCTTTCCTCATTGATAATTTAAGAGGCTCCGGCCACTGCAAACACAGAAAGGTCAAGGTTATCACACAGTGTGGCAACGGGAGCCAGTTAGTCGGCACTTCACTTTTTGCAGAATAAATACCATTTAACCTGTCAAGAAGATTCATGGGCATTTTCATGATCGATTCCTGAAGGGCTGAATAGATGTGATACATCAGCTTTACCACAAAAGCACGTTGCTGGGGTGATTTATGAAACCTTGCTGCTCATGCAGGGAACTGATTTTAATCCACCCAATTAAAGCAAGTAATAACAAATCATTTCTACAAAGGAAAACATGTACTGAAGCCTGAAGAAGTACTGAGGGGTCGCTGGAAATGGTCTGCGTCGTTTCTAAAAGCAGAAAGCTCAAAATGTAAATAGTGATTTCTGTTTACTGCAGTGTGGTGCGATAATCTACATCCCATTCATTTTCAGTATGGAAAATAAAGAGATAAACAGAACGGCAGAGTGTGAGAAAAGATTTGTAATATTCTTTCCATTTGTCAAATAAAACATTCAGCAAACTGTGTCGCTGCAGCTCAAGCTTTGCCAAGAGGGGCAGGAGAAAGGAGAGAATTTGCTGTACTTGCTAAGATATCAAAGGTTTGATCATCTTTAATGTTACAAGGTGTGAAAATCTCTGCGCCCAACGCTGAACGCTCAGACTGGATCTAAACACTGGCCTGCACAGAGCAGAGCTGCTGCAGAGAGGAAGAAAACTAAAAAACAATGGAGCTGCTGCAGAGAAATGCTTTAAATGACAACTCCTAGCCTTAGGCCTGTGAAATTGATTGTGAGTTTTCTGACAAACCTCTCTACTTTCAGCCCGCCTGCTTGCTGGGTTCCTCTCTCTTTTCCTCCCACTTAGTTCTTCCTGCAACCCCTCTCCTTTCTGCAAACACACATACACACTTCCTGCAGTCCCCCCCCCCNCCCCCCCACTTTCTTTCAAAACTCTGGTTATGAAAATATGTTTCGTTGTCAGTTATTTTACCTGCCGTTTCCCCAGACTCGCTCTCAATGCCTGAAGTCCAGATGAATGTGTCTGCTCAAGCAATGTTAGTACCCCCACTGAGGAAATCAAGCTGAGCACAGAAAGGCCCAGAGGCTACGCGACTAACATTGTGCACGCACACGCACACACACACACACACTCTAACACAAGTAATTTAACTTCCAAATTAGATGACAGAACGTGACACTGACACTGAGCTTGAACTGTTTCAAATAGAAGCCTTCTTTTCATAAATTTTGCATCCCTTGATAACAAAAATGAATGAGACTGGACCTTGAATAGACCTTAGACAGGCTGTCTGAAATGACCTACAATGCTAAAACATAGAGCAGGTGTGTAATAGGACTCAAATTATGATTGCTGATAAAACATAGCTTTAATCAAATGTTTTATTTTCGTGTTTGAAGATACGCCGCCCAAATGAACTTCTGTCACGACAGGTCATGTCTTCTTCCTGGCTGATACTTTTCCATCTGAGAGGACAAAACAAACGTCTGCTCAATGAACAAATGCCTCCATCCAAATTGCCTAATTTTGACTGAAACGCAAGCCGAGCCCATTGACCGCCAGAGGACAGCGGTCCATAGAGCCCATTTCAGATACAAACACTGACTTCATCTTGGCAGGATTCCCTGTCTGCTGGTCCGTGGCTGTATTACCGAGCAGCAGACAATTTGATGGCTGCAGCCAAGTGTCCTCATAGAGTCCAACAGCCCGGCTTCTTGTAACTGACCTCATATAATCCACGCTCTCCAAGATTCCCATCCATCATGTTTAGGGGGCTCTGGGCAGATGCCGTGATGCTGTGAGAAAGCCCTGCAATGGCTCCACAGCTCAAAGCTTTAGTGGGAATAATCACAATACGGGTAAATGTAATTCAGCAATTTTCTTCTCACGTCTCCCTGTCAAAATAACAGGAGCGAGATCATGCGACTGTGTCCTTCACTCAGATTGCCACTCCTCTCTGAGGACACCAGCGTTCCGCCCTAGTGCAATCACACACACAGTGTCGTAAACGCAAACGCAGACAAACCAACAGGCGCAGCTAAACACGCTCAGTGTACATGCTCATTTCACATACGTGTTCTTGCATCAGTACGCATGTGACACATCAGTGAAAGCATGAGAATCCTCCAAGGATTTCCACACGGATGCAGTTTGCTACGGTGTGAATGGCAAGCACAGACAAAAAAAAAAAAAAAAAANAAAAAAAAAAAAAAAAAAAAGAGAAATAAACAGCATGGAGATACTGATTATGCATGATAAAACATAATTAACAGGTACCTTAATTGTGAAAAGGCTGTCAAAGCTACATAGACGCATCAGTTATGCTTTCTGCTTTCCTTCTTCATAAACAAAGAAGTAAGACCACAAAAGCTCAGGCAAGGATTAAACTAAACCATGGCTGGTCTGAGACGAAGCCTCTGTCACCTCAGCAGTAACAGGGGACAGACGGATCCCCAGGAGCAAGGGAGTACACTAAACATAAGATTTGTAGGTGATTATGACATTACATAACATAACAATGGCATAACAATGGCATAACATAAAAATGGCAGAATATAAAGAGATAGCAGCACTTGTACAGTTCCTACTCTGCCATTCTGTGGAGCTGACAGGAGGCTTAACCATTAAACCCTTCATCATGGAGGAAATCAGGGAGAGAACACCAACAGATGCTGAGATTGTCACTGCAGCAAAATTTAAGAAAGTGTCTTTGGGAGTTTGGTGACACGACCATCTTTCATCCTGCAGCTGGGGAGAGTATAACTACTTTTGTGTTTTCCTGCCAGCTCACGCAGAAGCTGCAGCCATCAGCTTCATGTGCATCACGATGATTGCTTGGTCTGTTGAGCAATGATGAACAGTAGAAGCCCGAAAAACAGAGTAAAATTTATCATTATTTATAAATGGACAGTCTAATTTCTTTGCTAGAATCGCCATGCATGCATTCACTCATTTATTTTCTGTACCCACGTATTTGTATTTAGCACACACTGCAGGACAAAAGAAGACATGAAAGCAGGCTGCAAATTACAGGGAAGCTAGAGTCAGATACCCAATGAAAACTGGGAATAAATGTAAAAAAATCTCAATTTCTGTTGATAATTTATCTGTACATTATCCTATCAATAATGCTTGTATACTTAAAATCAACACGAATGGTTCCTCCATGCTGTGCTGTTCATCTTTGCAGTCCAAGATGATTGAACTAACAAAACTAAAGTGGTGTGAACAGGTCGACCACAACGTTTTGTCCATTCAGTTTGAGCAGTAATGTTTATACAATGACAAAAAAAACTAAGCTGATAATTGAGCTCCTTAGCTCATATGTTAGGGGGCTCATATGCTGGGGCTGAAGCTAGCTCGCTAACGCTTCCAACGACCACCAGCACTGACATAAAGTGAGAGAAGACTGTCCTGATGATGAAGAGGTCATCAAGCTCGAGGTCACATTTGACCTACTGGAAAAATGGCTACGAATGGCTTTTCCAAAAAAAAACAAAAAAACAAAAAAACAAAAAATAAAGTAAATTTAGGATGTACTATTTGCAGAGATACAAAACCTTTTGGTATTCTCTTCTGGAATACATAACATACTCTTTGTGGATTTTGGAGAAATTTAATTCTATGGCTTTGGTGAATCATGGAAAACTGGGAGAGCCTCTAAACACTTTATGTGTAACCTCCTTTCTAACAGTTAATGAATACATGAGCCATAATCAGTTACTGAACTATCATATTTATGTGTTTAAGTATGTGAATATCATGTATAAGACTGGAGAAGCTCTTGCTGAGACGCCCAAAATATCCTGCACGAGTAGTTCTAAAAGCTACGAGGGCTTGCAAACTTCTTCTTGGGTGTTCTGATCACAGAAACTCAAACAATGACAGCACGGAAGTTTCTCCCCTTTGGACTGACAAAGAAACAGAATTTTTCTCAGCCGGTAATAAATGAGCTAATTAAAATGGCCTGTGGCTTAGGAAAAAAAAAAAAAATNGAAAAAAAAAAAAAATCAAAACAAAAGAAGTGCCTCTGATCCAGAAACTTTCAAGTTTTCTGAGAAATGAAAAGACGACAACCCTATTAGCTGCTGGAGTTGACATCATCATGGATCATCACAGATCATAGATAACATGCACATAATTACAACTGTGTGTGTGTGTGTGTGTGTGTGTGTATATATCATGCAATAAGAAACATTCACTTCAGTTTACTGCAAACTTGTAAAACACTGTGCTACATCTAATATATGTTAACAGTCTGCAAGAAAGGCGATAATGGAGAGATCGTGTACTGTATTTCAGGCGTCAGTCAGCAGAGAGGAGCTCAGACCTACATACTGCTGCTACAGCGATGCTACGCTGTGAGTGGGAGAACGAAGCTGCCCTAGAGTGATAATTAGTTCAGTGTCTCGATGGGCAGACGATTCACACATCAGCATTGGTGCTCTTCATTTCTTTCTTTTACTTTCTTCCTCTCCATCTTTCTTTTCTTCCAAAGTCCAAGGGCTTCTCTCTATCATAATCAGATTAATTGGCGCTTGATTGAATTCAGCTTGCTTTAATTCAATTTGATTCAGCAAATCAAAGTTTAGCAAGACCACAAACTACTACAAAAATAACAGTAAAGAAGTATGTCTTTCTATCTCTCTCACCCATTCTCTTTCCATCAGCCATTATGAGCCCCAGTAAAACTGAATAATTCACCACTGCAGCGTTGCAACCCAGGAGGAGAACAGCAGTCAGCCATTGACAGCAAAGCAGTCAGCCAGTTTGTAACTGAAAATGCACATCTCAAGTACCTGTGCATCTGCTCGCTGTGCTGCTGGGCTGATGTGGGTTCTATCTTTTGGTGTTGCAGCCAGTTTGTTGTCCCCGCAGACCGACTGTTGACTGAGTTCACCTCCATTTGCAAGCTGCTGTTTCATTCTGCATGCACTCAGTTTTGATGTGTTCTCACTGGCCTCACCAAGCTGGCGTGCCATCAAAAGCAATGATGTCCTTCTGCCAGATTGACAGTTATAAAACATTTGGCTGCTATTATGTTGCTGTAGTACCAAATCAAATCCTGCATCAACCAAATTAAACAACATGGCAGCAGTAAACAGTGTTACTATCACATTTGTTATAATCATATGTTAAGATGGTGAGGTGTTTTTGTGTGTGTTACCATACAAAATCGAAAATGCATTTTCTTCAGTGACACATTTGGTTTGAAGTAACATTGACTCGTTTCTGACCAGCCAAGTTTGGTGCTATGATCAAAACTGCATGTTTGAGTCATTTAATGCCTTAATGTACATCTATGGAGGCCTGCTGCCTTCACACATCAGCCTTTTGCCTCAGTCCAGCACAGATCTGACTGAAGTGATGAAGGTCAGGAGGAAGAGATGATTAGTCAGTTGATCAGCATTAATTTAGCTCAAATTTGAAAACGGCAAAGAATGCAAATTTCAAGCCGTCCGCCTTCAGTGCTGAAAACTGCAGACTTTGGATCAATTCAGATTATTTTAATGAGTTCTCTTTTACTGATCCTTCCTCACACATCACATGGGACACACCAGTTCAATTCCAATCATCATAATGATTTCTGAGGCCAGAGTGAACCTTTGATATCTATTCCTCATTATCAGCGTTGATGCTCGCATTTCATTCAAAATGCAGCAAAGACTTTAACTGGAGCTCCTCTCAGAGTCGCCCTGCATCAGCTGCAGGATAACATAACCAGCTGCAGTCCTAATTCTTACACCTGTGCGGGGAAGCTGAAGACTCAAGCAAATCCAGCAGCTTTCCCGTTTCTCCTCGACCCTGATTTTACAAATCTGCAAACAGATTAGCGGAAGACGAAACAGCAGAAGAAGAAGAAGAAGAAGAAGAAGAAGAAGAAGAAGAACTCACCGCTGTAGGTTACGATGCGGATGGTGGAGTCGCCCTCTCCGAAACGTGTGATGGGGGTCANACTCACCGCTGTAGGTTACGATGCGGATGGTGGAGTCGCCCTCTCCGAAACGTGTGATGGGGGTCAGGCGAACCTCGTAGGACTCAGGCTTTATTAGCTCTGTCAGGTTGTGGGTCATGAGTTCTCCTTTGTTGATGGCTCCCTCCACCGGGATTTCCTGCTCCCACCAGCGCTGCAGCCCCATCTGGACAGGAAGAGGAATGACAAGAGGTTCGAGTTATGAACTGTCACTGGAGACTTAGATTATGTTTCTGTATCTGCTCGGTCTTAGATCTTAGATGTCAGAAGTTTCGCAGCATGATTTTGATTTCAAAAAAACAAAAAACAAAACAAAAAAAACAATCTAAGTAATCATCCCTCAATGATGTGAAAATTAAAGTGAAAGTACTGCATATTATCTGTTATATTATTGCATATTATTTTTCATATACTCAAGCTGTTCATTTATATTCAAGTGTGTTATATTTTTACATTCTTACATTCCTGTGCTCATGTTTATTCTCCAGTGTCTATGTATGTTATTTCCAGAAGGAAGCCAATGTCACAGATAGCATTAATGACCTGGAATAATGTGTTCCTTCTGTTCAAACTGTGAAACAGTCCTTGAGGATGGTACAAGTCATGCCTAGTTTGACAGTGCCTCCGAGTCTAAACCCCTCTGACGTATGAGTGGCATGATCAGCTTCAAGTTCAGTTGTAGCTGAGGCTCAGATAGTTTGAAGCTGCATGGATTTATCCACGGCTGTACTTCCCATGTACACGCAAGAATAAAAAGTGTGATCCGCAATCAGAGAAGTTGTGAGACCCTTTAATTTCTTTGACAATGGTTAAGGGAATTTAATGAATAGGCTCCAGATTTAAGGATAGAATTTCTCAGACTCTGGTTGGAGCTTTATGTGGGGCTGACACAGATATATTCCAGTCAAACTTCTCCTGTATTCCAACAGAATCAGTCATGACTCACAAGCCAGTGTCACTTTTTCACATTACACCATCCTAAAAATGTCTATCGCAGCTGCATATTTAATCTAGAACATCCAGAAGATGCATGCACAAACACACAAGTATATGTATCGACTAAAATCAATGCAGTTTGAGAGCATATACATAGGACGTTCTTCTGAAAATGCTGCTCTTAGAAACACTGAGTATATAACAACAAAATAGGTATTCAGTTCACCATCAGCGTTCATGTTCTCCTTTCTTCTGCCAGTAAATCTTATATCTGTAGGCATTAGTACATCATCAGACGTTAAATGCGACATGACAAAAAAGCATTTTTTCCTTTGCAAACTTCTGACTGCTAGCTCCGTATATTCGCCACATATACCTTCAAAGCTGGTGCTGGCCTCTGAATTCTAAGAATCCTATTAGTAAGAGAACCTTCTTATGTTCACAGAGAGAGTATGAGATGTACTTGTGGCTTCATTATACAGGCATTTGTGTAAGTACAGTATGGTAAAGTCATCAACTTTGTGCTTTATGTACGACTGCCTCATTCTTTTAAAGTTTCTTTCATTGTGTTCTGCAGTGGTTTGCTATACTTTATACACAAACCTTGAAATGAAAGAAAGATTACATCTTGTCTCGGCAAACCTGTCTTTAGGAGACTAAGCTCTTGTATCGCATAAACATTAGTTCATGCTTTTCATGTCTTATGATACACAGTAGCCTTTCTTTAAAGAAGTATAGGAATTCAAAGTTACAAAACGTTGGTTTTGTTGCTGTGTTTGGCTGGGGGGCAATACGAAGAAAAGTAGGGTACATTTTATCCTTGAGAATCCATGTAAAGGGGAAAAGCTGAAAAGGTAAGTAACAGTTTCTGCATCACAATTAGCGAGGATATCTCCATCTGTGCTGATGAGAATGTGGAAGTGAGCAGAAAGAGATAAAGTGAAAAAGTTGTGATAAATCAGAGTTAGTATACAGTATGTGTGAGAACAATACCAATTAAGTAATTACTTAGAACCTGGATTATGGCTCCACAATTATGGGGTGTAAGTCGCTATCACCATTAGTTTGCAGGTAAGAAGAGCGGCTTGTTTGTTGTAATTGTAGCTGGTGCAGTTCTTCCTCACATATCCTTTGAAATGTTAATTTCCTCAAAAGGACAAAACATAAATTACATAGTGTCTGCCTGGAAACGTGCATGTGTGTGTGTGCGTTTTAGTTGCAAAGTACATTTACGTCCACAGGTTATTGGGAGAAATCAGGTTAAGGCAGGAAACAGGAAATTGTGTTTACATGCAGTAATAACCTGATGACTGTAAATCCTGCATGTGTTTGAATGAAATTCTTCAGATAACTCTGACCATATTTGTGAACCAAGATTTGCATATTGTAGTTGTTGAAAAAGTTCATGTTATATAAGCATCCTGTGTAGTGATAATAAGCTGTGGAAACTAATTTATTTTAGTCTTTGGGATACAATGACACTTTTATAGGTAATGATTTTTCCAGTTGTCCCACTCCAACGCTGTCAAAGACACACAAAGACACCTGTTGTGGGTATATAAGCCCATGTAAAAACACATTACAAACCTATTTAAGTGTATAGATGGAAACAGTTTACATGACATTTAAATGGAACATATACAGATTTTTGCTTATTTGTTTTCATTTTTGGGTCTATTTTGAAGCTTTCAGGACTTACACGTTTGTCTCATCTGATTAATATTGCCTGTTATGTCTTTCTTTTCATTATGTTTTTCAATTACTGGATCTTAAATACGTAACGTGTTACGTTCTAAATCCCGTAATGTTCCTCTATGTTTTGCATCAATCATCCCCTTTATTCAGGAGGATATAATATGAGTGTAAATAAAACTAATGACGTGTATGTGGCTGACAGAATCAGTCCTGTGCCATTTTTTTGGACGAGTTGAAGACTTGATTGGGGACAGCATGTCTGTGTAATAGGGCACAAAACCGAAATCCCCAAATTCCCCAAACAGTTTTTTCGCTGCGGTTACATTCCACATAACATAAAATGGTTTGTGTTTCTTTGTGCGTGTGCGTGTGTGTGTGTGTGTGTATGTGTGTGTCCCACAGCTCAGGGCAGATGGAGGCCTTAAATGCTAATCCTCAAACTTCAAATGAACAAACGCAAGCAAATATTTCCACATTTTCCATATCAAAAAGAAATGTGCTTAAATGTGCAAATTAAATCAAAATCCTAATAACCATTTAGACGTTTTGAATCATACACATCTTTACTGGCTTGTGGGTTTTGCACCTTTGTTTTGATTTCCACTAATGTTCAGTGGATCCCTGTGTCTGCGCTCAATTAAGGTTACCGTTTACATCCCATTACCTTTCATTTTGCATATTTTCCCCACAGAGGCAGAGTGCCATATTGATTTAATTTCATTTGATTGCAGCAGCAGTTCACAGAGTTTTTATGGCAACTTCAAAAACAGCAGGATTGATCAAAGAGATAACAGGAGCCAAACGAAACACAGGAATAATCAAAGTAGCAGTGTAGCATTCCACCGGCGTTTACTGTTGATTGCCTGCATGTAATTAGCATGGCTGCTATTGATGTGCTCACTTCTAACCGCATACTCTGTCCTGACAGATCAGTCAAGAAAGATGGCCGAGGAGGAGGAGGATGAGGAAAAGCAACAGGGAAGACGCAGTTTCAAGGATGAGATGGCGAGGGTTCAAAAGGTAACCTACAGGTTGGAGACAGGGAATCATGCCTTTGGACAGCAGAGGAGTTTTTGCTGTAACCCACTATAGGAGCGAAACAAGGGCAGATATTGTCTTTCTGTGGCACCTTTGACAGGTGTGCTGATTTGTGTTTCATGATTTTCACCCCTTCGTGCCTTTTGGCGAGAGCTTCATTCTCATTTCCCCTTCAGCCAGAATGCCTTTCACAGGAGCGCTGGACAATAACACAAAGCAATCCATTATAGAGGCGTAAAGGCTGCTGGCTCTCAGCATTAATTCAAAAGTAGTGAGAGAAAATGATCATAATTCTCAGGGAATGGCGGAGGAGCTGCTGCTGGATCTATAAATAGACCGGAGTGGAGTTGTCTGCGTGCCAGAGCTTTCTTTACTGCACCACTGCTCCATCTTCACGCCGCCGGTATCTGCATTTATTTATTTACATAAGGAGCTTCTCCTACTCGTTCCTCTCCTCTTGCTCGCTGTCTTGACTCTTTGCCTCCTCCGTGCTCCCAGGCTAACCAAACGAGATCTCACCACCAATCAAAGTGAATATTAAAATCTGAGATTCAATCCATCATGGGCAACGAAACAGAAAAATGTAAATATAATGAATAAGTAGTACATGCTGGTCTGATTTATCTCTACAGCAGATATTCTCTTTCATCTAAGACAATGGAAGATTGATTATTACACCTCAAAGGAAGGAAATAATGGTCACACGTAGTTCCCTCAAGATATCAATGCAAGAAGGTGGAGAAAAATTAATTTTCCCAAACACTGATTCTCTGCTAAAATAGACTGGATAGTGATTTTTCTCTTTAAAGTAAACAAATGCAGAAAAGATTGGAATGTTAATGTGATTTCTGAATCACCGCGGGTCCATTCAAACATAAATGCACACATAATCTGTAAAACTGTGGGACGGACAAGCATAAAATGGGAAAGTGAATGTATATTCCTGGCAAGTTTTCAGACAAAAGCCTGGCAAGTGGTGAATATGGGCTGCAGAAGCACAGCATCATTTCTTACCAAACAGAGCAAGAGAGATAGTTGACAGAAAAATCATTGCAAACAGACTGGTTTAGAATGTGTTTTTCAAGCTTCATTCCCTTCAGGGTGCAGCGTGAAACAAACACGAAATTATATTATTCATTGCAAACACAACTGCCAGGGTACGTTCACTAATTCTGAGCAGAAGTGAGATGAATTTAGCATTGCGGCATGTGCTACAAATCAGCGACCAAATGGCAGCTCATTGCTACGGCGAGATGGCGACGTTAGCCTGTAAATCCACAGTGTTACACAGAGCAAAAAAATGTCAAAGTTTACCTAAAGGCCTTAAGCTGCTGCTGTAAATCAGAAAAGAATAGAGACTATGTGTGTGCGTTTGTGTGTGTGTGAGACAGAGAGAGAGGCACACATTGATTGCCAAAGAGAAAATGTAACCATGCCATCCATCATTGCTGCCTGCCTGTCATCTGTGGAGTTTACTTGAGAAGCAGGTAAACAGTAGCTATGCTTGCGATTTCCCTCTGCGGGGTTCCCAGCATTTCTCTGACTGAGCTGCTGATGGAAAGCAAAAAAAACTAAAACAAAAACAGAAGCAATTCACGGAAACTGCAGAACTGCTTTAACAGCCCAAACTGACGGTCCCTGTCAGATTCTTTGTGATTCTGACCCACCGAGGCTCGTTCACATCATCCAAAAAAATGGCAGAATAACACAGACGATGAATCCGAGCATAAGATTTGGTGAAGTGATGTGGAATATAACTGAGCACAAGATGTGCAAAGAAGGAATAAGACTAGTTTTTACTGCCCGGTCACACAGAATGACTTTAATTTATCAGGGAGAGGTTGAAAAGAGGCTGGAAAATACAGCAACTCTGATGATTGTGCCATTTGCTTTCACACAACTCATGCTCTGACCAGAACAAAAAGCTCTCTGAAAATAACATTCTGCAATGTGAGTTTGAGTGACGGTGGAGCTCAGATAAAAAAAAAAAAAAAAAAAAGCACCAATCAGCAGGCGGGAGACACGAACGGGCCAGAAAACGTAAAGTCATCCTACCTGTCTGATGCCGAGTCTGTAGGCGACGATACGATCCACGGCGTTGGGGTTCATCTGCGTCCACTGGAGCTTGAAGCCGTAAACTCTGGGCCTGTTCTGCCACAGAGGGCTGTAAGTGTCGTAGTAAAACTCTGGAGGGTAGGCCTTACCTGCAGAGAGAGCACATTATAATAATACTTTACTTGATTAATTACTACAACTTTTGGCCTCTGACCAGCTGCAGAGAGAGGCCCAATTAAAAATGAAAAAACACAAAGCCTGAAGAATCGTGAGCAGAATTTAAATGGCCGTCACTGTGGAGAATCTTCAGTAGCAGAAATATATATACGGTACTCTGTTAGTAAGTTTACATGCACATTAAAACTTTGATTCTACTCCTGATTCAGGCAATAAATATATTTTTCAAACATAAAAACAGGTTGAAATTGGCATTAATTGACATTTTATGAAGCAACAAGCGATGTAATTGTATTAATTCCATCTGTGTACACATTTTACTGCTTTAATTGCAGTACTGACAAAAATCCGAGTACTGTACAGTGTACTTAGTAAAGGTACTGCATGAGTACTCACAGTCAGCGTGATCTTACCTGAGCAGGATCACTCACCTTTATTCATATTTCATGACTGGAACTCCTACACTTCTGATTTAATATTTTTACCCTGCTAAGACAAAACGCTCTGCTCAGCTCATTAAACATCACCAGCATCCACTTCACACCGATTTGCATTTGATTATCAATTTATTTGGAAGTGGTGCGAGAGGAGAAGAATGAATCCGTTTAAGAGAAGAGGATCATTTTAAACCTACTATTACTGGACGTCAGAGGAAATGAACCCAGCTGCAGATTGCTGCTTCAGATTTAGGAATACAAAGTAAGCGTGTGAAATCCGATCTGCCTTCACGGAGCAATTTAAGATCTGCCACTGCACGTTTTGGATTTTCCTGCTTAATTAAAAAAAACCTGCAAACATCATCATCTAAAAACCAAATGAAGAAAAGAACATGCTGCCAGGATTTGCCAAATGTTTGTAAAAATGCTCTTGTTGTTTGGACAGATCAGTGAAACTCAGAATACATTTCATGTAGCATATAGCTGCTAATTTAAACTGTAATATCAAAGTGCTTATAAGTTATTTTTATTGGGACCTCAACTTATTTGCTTGCATCCATATAATATTACAGGATTTTGTTTTGCACATTTGACTGTAAATTTGTTGATTGCTTCGATTGTTAAAGGACCATACCACACATTTTTCATGTTTGAGTCTAATATTATTCAATTTTCATACGTTACATTACTGACAATCATTTCCCAAAGGATAAACCGTATTTCAGTTTTCCTGATATTTTGCAACATCTCTTAATCTTTCAAAATCAAATATTCAAGAGATACACCTTAAAAATCCATGTTTCTCCTGCTAATAGTTACACAGCCTTATGAAGTCACGGTCTTTTAAATTTTTCCATAAACGCAGGTCTTCTTTTGGGACTATATTCCCCGGTGGAGGCATACATTCACTCCACACTTTTTATTGTGCTTAAACACTAAAATTATGAAACCTTGAAAAAAACCCCTGAATACATGTCTTGTTGGTGATGATGGATTACCTATCCCAAGAACGTTTCAAGTATCAACAAGTTGATTTTAATAGCAGAATGAACTGAAACCAATGGCGGTCTGGAAGGTAGGAAAAACATTTTTAATTCACCATTCTAGTAGTATGCTTTGGGAAATGATTGTCAGTAACATTATGTGAATGAAAATTGAATATATTAGGCTCAAACATCCAAAATGGGTGGTATGGTCCTTTAACATACAGCAGGTTTTTATTACAGCAATCTGTAATCTTCATTAAGTTCTGTTTTGTTTTATTCTTTTTTAATCTGTATCATATTCCTTATTGCTGCTGTGACCCATTTTCCCTCAGGGATCATTAAAGTTTCATCGTATATTCACTAATGTACAGTGCTTTCATGATACTGAATCACAGTGTGTAAATTGTGCATTATAAATTTAAATTGAAATGCGTGCTAAGTTGTCCATCTTGTCTAAAATGTCTCTGCTGGGTAAAAACAGCAGCCATGCCATACAGCAGGATGCAGACTCGCACAGAGATTCTCAGCTTTCCAGTCACAGTGTGTGAGCTGATTCCGAACTGATTCTGACAGGTGAGGCAGCAGCTAGCAGACATTTGTATTTTTTTTTATCATAATGCAATCTGGAAACAAGCTTACAGGATGACCTTTTGGGCAAAGAATTGCAAATCACCTCATTTAGAAGTTGTTTTTGTGCTTGTCCTGCCCTATTTGGGCTTGTTTATTGAAGCAAGACAAAACCCAAAGCGGATGATTTTTAATAACCATGGAAAAGACAGTAACAGCCATTGTTAACCCAAACAAAGCGGCGGTGGGATTTGACATACTTGAATGCTGCAGCAAGCTGTTGATGTCTGCCAAATGATTGCATAAACCTGTCAAGTTAGTTTATGCCACTAAAAACTTATAATGGCTTTATATTTTGCTAAACACTTTTAATGATCTCTTGAGTCCTTCCCTTTGGACTCACTAGTGAGTACAAATCCTTGCGGTGTTTTGTTTCCTTTGACTTGATTTCTGAGAACTACACTCAGGGGAAGATTTAACAAGTGGAACTGGGAAGTTTTAAGGTCGTATGTCCACAGAGTTATATTTCTGATTTCATTTCTCTGTTTCCCTGCACACAATGGACCAGTGGCTCTTAATCCTGCTGGATCTGTAAAGACAGGAAAAAAAAAAAAGAAAAAAAAAAGCCTTTTCAATTTTCTAACTATTTTTCATAGACCTGGACAGAAAACTAGATGAGTAGAAATATTAAAGGACCATACCGTTCATTTGGCATGTTTAGGCTTAATATGTTCAATTTTCATACACGTAAGGTTGCTGTCAATCATTTCCCAAAGCATACTACTGGAACAGTGAGTTAAATTTTTTTTCTAGACCACCATTTTATTAAAATCTATTAAAAATCAAGTTGTTGATACTTGAAATGTTCTTGGGATAGGTAATCCATCATCGTGAACAAGACGTGTGTTCAGGGTTTTTTTCAAAGTTCCATAATTTTAGTATTTAAGCGCAATAAAAAGCGTGGAGTGAATGTATGCCTCCATCAGGGAATATAGTCCCAAAAGAAGACCTGTGTTTATGGAAAAATTTAAACAACCATGACTTCATAAGGCTGTGTAACTATTAACAGGTAAAACACCAATTTTTAAGGTGGGTGTATCGCTTGAATATTTGATTTTGAAAGTTTAAGAAATTTTGCAAAATATCNTAAGGTGGGTGTATCGCTTGAATATTTGATTTTGAAAGTTTAAGAAATTTTGCAAAATATCAGGAAAGCTGAAATACGGTTTTATCCTTTGGGAAGGATTGTCAGTAACACAACATGAATGAAAATTTAATATATTAGGCTCACACATGCAAAATGTGTGGTATGGTCCTTTAGGGATGCTTACAGGATATACTGCCTTTGAAATACTGATTAATGACTTTTATGTATTGTCTTTTAATGCTGCAAAATACATGCTTTTAATATTCATTGATCACAGTTTAAAGAAAGCTGGCACTTTTTTTTCTTTGTTGACAGATATGTATTATGGACACGTAAATAGGGAAACAAGCATGATATGATATTTTTAGATCAGCCAATTTTTACATGTGGATATGAATGTGACAGCAGTGCAGGATATTTGCCACGGCAAATTTCCTGTAAATGCACAGATCAGGCATTACTCTTTGCTGGTATTTCCTGCAGTTTTTGCCCTCTTTGCTGTCTTCCAGCTCACAGGGGAATAGTGCTATTAGTGCCCCATTATGGGCTGCAGAGCACCACCGCTGCCCCTGTTGACCCCCCAGCGCCAACACCACCTCCAAGCTGACCCTCCACCTTCCATTATTATTTCTGTCATGTTTGAGTTCATCACAGGCAGCATTTGGCTGCAGCCTGTAAATTAGGCTCTCATCTGAACTTTATTCATGCTCACATTTGCATGGTTTTGATGGATGAGGGTAATTTAACAGGTTGCCAATCAGATATTGGCAAAAACGTAGAAATGGCTGTGGAACGCAGCTGTAGATGAAGCCTTTGATACTTCCAGCTCAATTAGCTGATTGAGAAATCTACATAATCAGAAAACCAAAGTGGCGTTCCGTGGTTTTATGTCTGTTATTACATTGAATCTGCTATTGTCACATCGCAGCAATTTTACTCTAACTGTGCTGGATTCTGAGTTATGGTTCCCAGCAGTAAATTTTCTGAATTATTAACTCTATCAGAAGAATATCAGCTGTAGACTGTGGAGAGCAGAAAAAACCCCCCCAAAATTCAATAGCGAATCAACTAAATGCACCCAGAGGACTGCAGCGTTATGGCTAAGCTTAGAGAATCATATAATGTAATTCATATTGGAAGAAATGAAAAAGAGTGAGATTCCTTTGGAGGATGAAACAAAAAAAAAAAAAAAAAAANAAAAAAAAAAAAAAAAAAAAGAAAAAGCAACTCTCGCTGTTTCATTTGGCCTCTGACTGGCTTGATCAATTTTCATAATTGTCCATGATAATAAGTCAAAATCAACACTGAGGGCATTTTGTTCTGCATTTTAGACAATAAATCAGGTTAATGATGCTTTGGGCAGCTGACTGCAGATCACGCAGTCTTTACATGGATAAAGCTATTTAAAATACAATATTGCAATCGGGGGGAAAGGAACACTCATTCATCAGCCAGATAAAAATCATTCCCAGAGAAAAAGTGTGAAAGAAAGAGAAATACAATGCCCCAAAATAAAATTATGCAAATTATTTTTATATTGAAATTTTTATCCCTTTCATTAAATGTGTTTCGCTATTTTTTTCCTCTGAAAATACAAGAATCACATTAATAACTATCTGACTACCAGTCAAACCTTCCGATTATTACCAGTATTATTCATTACTGTTACAATTACTTTCTGCAATGAGTTACTGCAGATATGCAAACTGCTTCAATGATTCTGCTGAAAGAATAACGCAGCAAAAACAAAGAATATAAGGATATTTACTGTGTGTTTACACGCTTAAAGAGACATCTGGGGGTAAATCCAGATTTAATGTGAGAGTTTAACATTTAAGAGCTGATCGTCTCATGTTCACTTGCACTGTGAGAAGCATTATGATGGTATTTCCTCATTTTTCAGTTATGCTATTCATAAAACACACCTTCAGGCAGAAAAGAACACCTGTCTCAGTCTGACGGAAAATGATTTGAGATCAGTCAGTTGATTAATGAGTTTACTTTTAAGCTTTGATCTGTTTTGCTTGCATTATTCAGGCTGTGCCTCTTCCTCAGCATCAGCCCCCCGCTCCTGTGCGACGGGACCCCCGGTAGTGTTTGGATTCTTCTCCTTCACAACTCTTTTTTCACGGTTTCATCATTTCTGACACTTGTTCTTGTTTCTCCTGATGCCACATTGATGGTTTCTGCTGTGTATTCTCAGATCTTTTGCCAATTTGTCAAGCAGTAATTTAAATATGAATGCAATGGAAGCTTCATGAATGAGCTTCAATTATTCTAGCATTGATTTAACGTGGCGTGTGTCGTTAGCATGTATTGTTATGATTTACCCACATAGTGTTGTAGAAAATATCATATAAGCTACGCTGGCAGTGAAAGCTTGTTGAATACATCATGCATATTAAGGTTGCTATAGAAATGAAGCGGCTGTAAAGCGCAGGACATGAGACAAAGTTAATTAAAAACAGACAGTGTTTTATGAACAGACGACTGTTTTCATATAAATGCACACAACGTTTTAAGCAAAATAGAGCATAAAAGCATTTATTTTGCTGAGTTTCTCATACTTTCATGTCTTTATTATAAAATATGTTTCAAAGGAAATTTCTCTCAGTGCATTCAGAGCGAAGGCCAAACCCTGTCACAAACTCACAAACTATTGTCTTTTATTCCAAAACACAGTGTAATGGTGTATAATGGCCCTCGCTCCTAATAATACTTTATGTGTGGTAAAGTACATTACCTAACCCAGATACAGTGTTTGAAACAGATAACCCTGGGTGGGAGACATCCAACATAAAAGTTCAGAAGGTTTAATTGATTTTTAAAAAATCCTGTTTATAACAGCAGAACCAATGCAATGATTCATAAGAGCTCCATGAAACGCTGCAGGCAAGAAGCTGACCTTGTTTTCAGCCTTCCTTTTCATTTTTAAGGGTTTACAAACACGTTTTCCTCTTCAGAAAAGAAACACTCTGTCCCACCATATGCTAATCGTTGCTATATGGTGTTGGCCTGTGATATAAAAGTAGAAGTGGTGTTTATAGTGCATATGGATGCACAGCTGGTCAACACAACTCCAACATTAGCACAGCAGCAGCACATAAGTGACTGTATGAAAAGGTGAGAAGGGCGTTTGAGACTCGGCGGTAAACACTTGACCGTGTCCTTTAGGAATAAACAATGAAATCTCTCTGCAGCTTTTTCTTTAATAGGAAAACTGCATTGAAATCATAATGAGTCACCTCCTCTTTCATTACACTTCAGCTAACAGTCACAACGATTTTAATCATTGATAATATTAACCGTGATTGAGTTTTGCTTGTTCTTACAGTACTCGCTCTACCTTCCGATTTTTATCCTTTGGGGAAAGAGAAGCTTCTCCGGAGTGACTAATCTGGTTTTGTGTTGATTTGTATGAGAATGAAAGAAACATACATCATAAAAAAAACAGAAAAGGATGAAAAAATAAGAGAATGTGTGTCCTTCAAGCCTGACAGACTTTTATTCCGTCCACTGATAACATTATTCATCTGCTGGTTTTTACTCTGAGCATGTAATGTCAGTCATTACAACCTATCCATCAATGTCAGAGTCTTTGTGAGCTGAGGAAGGTGTTCATCATCATCATCATCATCATCCCTTTGCTGCAGGGAGGAAGTTTAACTTAGGTGAATCAGACTCAGGCTACGTATAAAAGGAAGTGGCTGACTTTCTTAAAACTGTTGTTTGGAACTCAAAGCGAAAGCAAAAAATTTTCATTGAGGTCAAAGGCTGATAAGGTTCATAAACCCCTGAGATAGACAAGTTTAAAGGTAAAATCAATGTGTGTGTGTGTGTGTGTCATCCTAAAAGAAATAAATTTTCCTGCAGACATTTCATTGCAGCAAATTTTTGTAAACCATGTTCTGCAATATGCTTGGCTTCCACATCGATATGAATAATAGCTGCAATAAAAGGCAAAGCAGATCCCGTACAAGCACATTATTTTACAGAATATGAATTCACTTCTTGAGTAAATTATTCACAAAATCCAAACAACTATCTATACAGCATCTATGGGAATTTACGTACTCTTCTGTTGTATTTCCAGATAGATCCAAATTTTAACTCCAGAAACCGGATTGAAGATAATGATTATGACTTAATAGGTTTCTTATAGCAATAATTATGAGATGAGGCCTCCTAATAATAAAATCTAATAATTGTGATATATTTCAATAGCTAGTATTTAGTTCTTATAATCATAATGATCAAATCTTATAAATTTCTAATTATAAGAAACCATAAGTATGACATAGTATCTCATAATTATTAAACAATATCTCATAATTATATGATACTACAGTCATAATTATTGTTATCCTTAAAATGACAATTTAGATATCTATTATAAGATAATTATGACTACCAGTATGATAAAGAGAAATATGAAGAATTATGAGGAAAGAAAGAGATTTCTTATAATGATGATTTAGCATCCAATAATTATGAGATGCTGACTCATAAGTATGTGGTACTGAGTCATAATTATGATATTGGGTCATAATTATGAGATATTGGGTCATAACTGTTAGTTATAATTGGGAAATTGGGGAAAAAATAAATTAGGAGTTGAGAAAAAAGCAAAATGGAATGAGCAGAATGTGTTTGCATAGAGCTGAATTCAGCCAGCGTAAAAAACCTTATTAGGAAAACTTATAGTCAGATATGTTCTTTTTTTTTTTACCAATGAGCAACTTTTCAGTAAAATTCAGCCTCAGATCAAACTCAGGGTNGTTCTTTTTTTTTTTACCAATGAGCAACTTTTCAGTAAAATTCAGCCTCAGATCAAACTCAGGGTTCCCATGGCAGAGTGTCTGTGCCAAAACTCAGCGGTCCACATTACATCCCACTGACGAGTCCGTCCCCCGGCACAATTTAATGGCCAACTTGGCTATTACAGCCGACTCGCTGTTTCCACAGGTGTCCTGATGGCTCGACACGAGCGTTCACGCACACACGCACACACACACACACACGCACACACAGGATGCACACACACTGGCTCAGGATCCTTTTAGAGGCAACAGTGTTTATACTGGCCTAACGACCGGCCTTCTGCTGGACTTTGGGCTGCGTGCGTGTTTTTGTTGGCATGGTAACACGTGTCCTCATGGCATGATGACTGGATCTGTGACTTCAGGCCAAAAATCTGTGTGTGCTTCTGTTGGCATGGTAACACGTGTCCTCGTGGTATGATGACTGGATCTGTGACTTCAGGCCAGAAATCTTCACTGGTATTTTTATTGCCCGGCAACAAAAACCCGCGAAGAAGCGGAGTGAGAAAATTAAATATAATACAGCTTCTGTTCAATGCAAACAAACATATGAAAAACAGATGAATGGACCATTATTACGTTTTTTTTTTATCCAAAGACCTTTCCTATTCAATGGTGTTTGTGTTTGCATCTAACGGTGTTGCATTCACTGCTTGGTTTGGTTCGGTTTCATGCAGGGGGGAGGAAAGCCAACCTAACCAATAATCTAATCAGCAAAAGCCACGGAAGAACGCTCGCTCTGCACTGTAAAACGGGACAAGTTGATCTTACTTCAAAAAATCTAGGAAGCCGAATGCCTTGAAAAAGGTAAGTAATTATAACTTAGTCATAAGTTATGTCTAATTGAGCTTAAACATAACTTAAAACTAATAGATATATTTCACTTACCTTTTTCAAGGCAATTGGCTTCCTAGATTTTTTTAAGTAAGATAACTTGAAACATTTTACAGCGTGCATGTTGGTCAGAATTGTCTGCAGGGGTGGGAGAAAAAAAATCAAAACAGGAAAAAGATAACTAAATAATAAGGAACAAAGAAGAAATTGGAATACTGCCCTTGTCACAGTCACCATTTGGGTCGTCTACCAAGAAAACTGGCAGCAGAAGCTGATTTTGTCTGGAATACCGCTTATTGACGTACTGTATATTTCTTTACTTCATATGAAGAAGACGTGCTGCCTTCAGAAGGCTGAACAGTAGAATGGAGTGCATACTAATGCTGCGTTCACAGACCTCGAAAGTCGGATTTTTCCCAGTCGGAAGCTCCCACTTCCGACTTCAAACCATTCCAGCCAAATGTGAACAAAAAAGCACGGCTGAACACCAATAAATACTGTAAAATTAAATAAACATAATAATAAATGCTAACTAAAGTAAAGTTAGACTACAGGACTGTTTGGTTAGATTGTGTTATATCACCCACTGTGATATTAATCACAGTGGGTATTAAACATTTGTTCAGATAGGTAATATTCTGAAATCATTTACGTATCAATAGCAAACAGTTATTATACACTGTAGATAGTTAACTTGGCAATATATTTTGACCTTTTTATTTCAATGTCACATAAGAAAAAATACTTTATTCGCCTGTTAGCTGATCATTTCCATTCACAAAGCTCGCTTCCATGGGTGCCGCCATGTTGAGTGACGTCATACTTGCGAAATCGGGGTAGATAAGTTTGGTCTGAGTTTCCCAGTCGGAGCTCTGACTTCAAGTCTGTTCCAATGTATCTTTCCAAGTAGGAAGTTGGAAAAGTCCGAGTTCCGAGGTCTGTCAAATGCAGCTTTAGCATATACTTTATAGCAACATGCTAACTTTCGACACGTTCATCGGAATCTTGATGTGTTACAACCGTTTCAAAGCTTCCGCTGGATTCGCTAACCTGAGCTGTAGTCTGCTAACCAAACCGCTCCCGAGTTCATATGGAACCAGATGGAGTCTTTGATTGGTTATTCTGGTCGGCATCAGAGAGCGACTGCTGTGTTCAGACCTGTCCACACGAACTGTGCCAAGTGGGAAATGAACCCAAGTCCAGTTGAAACAGAACAAACCACAATAGGCGTGAAAACGGCTTTAATCTCCAGAAACATTACAGGATTATTTGCTGTCATGAAGCAACTCCTGCAATGCATTTCTGAATCTTCCCCAGATGTTTACTGAATGAACATTTTAACATTAATTTTGTGTGTCCTGCTAAAGCCAGACAGTATTTTTAATGTGTGACTGAAAACAGCTGCTCTGTACGTAAGACTACTGACATGAGTTTGGGACTGACAACCATTTTAAGACAATGTAGATGACACTGTAGTGTGGAGGGACATGAGAACATACTAAACCATTTTAGACTTTCTTCAGGTTCCTTTAGCTAATCAAACAATAGATGCCAAAACAAAAGATACCAATAAAAATACTGCAAATATATTGACTAATGAGCCTTCAACAATGTTTTAACTGCAGTTTCAACCAACCAAAAACCATTATTTATCCATCACACTTTAATAAACCAACTCAAACACTGTCTAGTAAAACTACTTGGCTAAATGATGTGTTTTTGTACATTTGATTATATTCATGTGCTCTCATGTGAATAATTCATCCTTCTTGAATATTAACCTAGTGCATTATTAAGTGCAGTTTCTCAAAAGACAACCTGACAACTAAAATGACCTGGGTTGTTCATGAAAGCTCACTGCTTTCATTAGGGGTGATTTCATTAAAACACAACTTGAGAGATCTAAATGTAAAATGTCTTTAGTTTTCCTCAACTAGAACGAGACTTAAACTAACAATTAAACTAACAACCAGAGGCGCTGAGAGAGCACGTACCTCTGCTAAGGACCAACAGTCCTCTGATTTAGCTTTTTTTTTTGCCAATAAAAAGCCATTGTTACCTTGATATAGATGCAAATTCATTGTACAGCAGCATTTGTGACATCATCTGCTTCTGGATGTCCATAAATGTCAAAACCATTTTCCACTGACATATCATCTTAGGTACACACTGGAGTAGGTCACATGTGTCTCGCTTCATTAGCTAAAGTACAGTGAAGCTATAAAGTCGACCCCTGTCCGATCATCTTACTGTAAAGACAGAAATCTCTGTCTGTCTGTGGAATCATTATCTTGAGAACCCGGCACTGTATGAAGTTGAAATTCAGCAGGTTTATTGCTCAGGACCCAAGGACGTGCAGTNCCGGCACTGTATGAAGTTGAAATTCAGCAGGTTTATTGCTCAGGACCCAAGGACGTGCAGTGTCGCATGTGAAGTGGTTTGGATGAGCAGTTCTTGAATTGAGCTTTGCCGATAAAAAGTAGTCCGCATGGCAGCATGCACTCAGCAGATCCCGTACAGCAAACAAAGCTAGCTCACGAGGACGTGCCGAACAAAATTATGGCAGGCTTCGGCGCACACCATAAAGTCCAGCCTGTTTTGAACGGGCACTGCACTATTATAATTTAAACCACCACATGTGATCTGGGCCAAAATGCACCTGATGATTGGCCATTTGCCTGGATTTTTTCATTAAGATTGCAAATTCTCTATTTTTGGATCCGTGCCCTTTCCTTGACCCACGTTCCACCTATCCACAAACTTATTATACAAAATTTTTCTGTTACTTTTTGTAATATCCTGCCAGACAAAAAAAAAAAAAAAAAAAAATCAACAGATAAACACAAAACCTCCTTGATGGAGGTTATAATCAAATTACTTAAATGTAATTAATACTATTTAACATTTTCACCATGAGAAGAAAGCAGGAAGCAAATATTAACTGTGGTGTCTCCTGCATTCAGTCAATAAAGAGAAATTATTAATATATATTCATGTATAATCAAATAGCGGATATTTGCCATGTTCTTCCACTGTCTCATCAGCAGATCGTGTTGCTGAGTTTGAATAGGTCAACGAATTCCACTAATCTAATATTGTGGCTGTTGACTTTCGGGATAAATTTGAAGATGTTTAAGAGTTTGACTTAAGGGAATGAGGCATGCCAGATTTCATGGATGATCAGGGGAACCAAAGTGGATTTTCTGCACCATGCTCCTGCACTCGGGGGGGG
>VXCM01004461.1:0-14652 GCA_014773175.1 Lucifuga dentata | reverse complement strand
GGGGGGGTTACTAAAAGAGCCTCCATACCTTTGGCAGCCACCGAGCCCAGATGGTGGGAATCTGGAGCACTGGGCGGGAGGAAAGGAGTGATGGTGGGAGGGAGGGAGGGAAGAAGGGATGGAAGATGAAAGGAAAGAGGGTGAATGTAGAAAGAGGGAGGGAGCAGTGAGCAATAACGGGAGAAACCCAGCCCTGTTGAGGAAAAACAAATGGCTGGAGGGGGCTATCTGCTTCTGTCTCTGCTCTACCTGTTCCTCCAGGGAGGACTGATTTATGACACACGGAGGTGGGGATGGAGGGGTGGGGATGGGGGATGGGGGATCTATCTCTCCCAGGCATGGAGAAGAGAAGGAAGGAGGGATTTTAAAATGAGAAAGAAGAAGAATGAAAAAAGGAAACACTAAGGGAGAGAGACGATATAAGAAGATAGAGAAGAGGAAAGCTATGATTTAGAAAGCAGCGATAGAGAGAGAGAGAGAGAGAGAGAGAGAGGAAAGAGACGGCATCAAAGAGGAGAGAAACCTAAGTGGCAGAGGATCAAAGTGATAAATACTCCTCCTGTGACCCTGCAGCTCCTGTTTCTAATGGGAGGTCTGGGAGATTGAAACCTTGGCCAGCTTTCCTGCGGTCACTCCATGCGGCCAAACTAATTTGGTCCTGTCATAACAACCAGCTAGGAAATGGACACTTGCTACAGATGAGGTAAAAACAAAAACAAAAAAAAAAAAAAAAAAANAAAAAAAAAAAAAAAAAAAAATGCAGAAGGGGGCGAAGTTTGTACTATCCATCAGGCAGATAAGGAACATAAAGATGAGTCCCATTCAAAGTGACAATCTGTCTTTTTTCTCTTCCTCCCTTCTTTTCAATTAATTGTCTATCATGTGCAGAGAGAGAGAGAGAAAGAGAGAGAGAGAGAGAGAGAGAGAGAGAGAGAGAGAGAGGCACGACCCAAAAACACACTATGACAGGCACTGTTAGAAGTTTGAGGAGCCAATTTCAGCCGTCCAAAATTCTCTGGAACACTCTAATTACAAACTGAAGTGCATATTGAAGAACTCCTTGCAGACGTGTAGATGTAGCTGAAAGAATAAATGAAAAATGGCTGCTGTCAAGTGCAGCGTCAAGATGGGTGAAACTGGAACAAAAAAATGGTGCGTGTGTTTGTGTGTGTGCAACATATAACTTTATGTGATTCTGAATCATCCAAATAAATACTAAACATGATTAATCTTCTTTACCTGTAACCTGGAAAGTGCATTTTCCTGCTCCAGCCTCGTTGATGACGTTGCAGGTGTACTCCCCCCAGCCGTCTCGGTTCAGGTTGCGGATCATGTACTCGGTCTCGTCTCTTTGGGCGTCAAATGCACCGGCGTGGAGCAGCCGGTTTGACAGGAGCCACTCGAAGCGCAGCACGCGGGAAGGATGCGCACGCAGCACCCTGCAGGTCATCACCACAGGCCTTCCCAGACCCTGACGCATCTCCATGTAAACAGGCTCCACCGTCGGAGGGTCTAAACAGGAGACACAAAGACTCAGACGAGCTCAGCTGACATTTGAGAGGGACAGAAAGAAGCATGGCAGGGAAATATGGCATAACATGAAAACATTTTAAAGAAAGAGAAGAAGCAAAAAAAAAAAAAAAAANAAAAAAAAAAAAAAAAAAGAGTGAAGAATCAAAGAAAAGCATGTTAGCATAATATTCAGGAGTTTCTATACAAGACAGATGCTATGAAGGTAAGAAGGACCCTCTTAGTCTGACTAGACTGTCTATGACCTCCAGAGATACAGCCAGAAAAATATCTGGAAGACAAAAAAGACAGGTTGAATACGAAGACTGAAGCTGAATTATGGGTATGTGAGGAATATATAAATAAAATTTAAAACCTTAAACAAGGCCATGCTATAAAAATCTGAAAACAAAAGGAATAAAGGATATGGGCAGCATCTGACTATTCAAGTCTCAAGATTCCTGAGAGCCTAGGAAGGACATATCTGGTTAGAGAATCATTTGGCTAATAAGGAGGGTGTGTGCACAGAGAAAGACGAGAGGGACATACGTATAAAAACTATAAATAATCTCAGTGAAAATGAAAAATCACATTTCTGAGCAGGAACAAGTACTGAAAGATCGGTTTTGCTGAACAGTAGAACAATGTTCTGAAGGGAAAAGTCACCCATGGTAACAGGATGATAAAGTGCACCTCAAGCTTTCCAAATGGAAAATTAATAACTTATCTGGGTATCTGACAGGCTTCACCTTTCTCCATGCAGACACCCTCTTGGTAAATTATTTAACCAGTCGTCTCAGAGTGAATATGACACAGGCTGCATAAATCAGGCAGTGTGTGTAATGTGTGCGATTTCTATTTTAGCCTGTGTTCAGTACCCCTGAGATGATGCGTGCACTAACAAAATATATGTAGAGGTGTTGCAAGGACAAAATGTGTGTGTTTTAGCTGCTCGTTTGCATGAGCACTCAAACAGTTATGAATAATTTCCCATCTTGAGCATCTTTGCTCTTGACACGCTCGTAGAGATGCTTGACAAAAGTTGCAGTGGGGCTTGAAAACCAGCAGTGAATGCTGAGGAGAAGAGGAGAAGAGACAGAATGACACATCGTCTCTTAATTGCCTGACATTAGCATATGGCTGACGGAGTAAAGGAGAGGCGGGAGCTGTAGCCACGGCTCAGGATGTTACTTTCAAAATGTAATCTGTTACAGATCACCGATTACCTGATTGAAACTGTAATCTGCAACATAATCTTCCACATTACTCACATAACCTAATTACCATGCCTCCAAATCTTGATAGGATATGCAATTAAATGAATAGGTTATTAAAATTTACACCATATAATTTTCTAACACCATTAATGCTATTATCTACCATTTATTTTTTTGAAAGATGTGAAAGATGGTGGCGTCTATAATATTACAAGCTTAATTTTTTTTTAAATGTAATTACTGTTTGTTTATAGTAATTAACAGGATAAAGCTTAAGTTTTTCTTATGCTGATGCACATGCTAGTAAACCTCAACTCATGACCATACAGCGAGAATCGTATACAGGTAAACATCATACTATATGCAACATAATACAAATGCATGAAACACACAACGCCAAGAGCAACTTTACCATCTATGCAAAATATCACTAAAGATGTATAAAACTAGAATATATAGGTAAGAAGAAGTCAAGTTCTTTCATCAAGTTAAATTAGCAATACCAGAGTGGAAGAATACTCAATTGCAATTCATTCAGTTGCAATACTTCTGAATTTTCCTGAAGTCAAAGTAAACAAGCATAAAAACTAAAAATGTACTGAAGTATTAAAAGCAGCAAATGAAACACCTTGCTCTAGATTCAGGGATTTTTCAGCTTTCAGGTGAAGGAAGAGAGAGGAGGAGTTAATCGGTAAAGTATTGTAACTAGAGCTGTAAACGCATCAGAGAAAACACTATTTCCACTATTTCCACTATTATATTCCACTATTTACATAATATTCCACTATTTCCACTATTTCCACTATTTCCCTCTGAGATAGAAATACTCTAGTACCACTACTTCAAATTTCTAGGACTACTTGAGAAAATACAGTCTAAGAGATCTGGACAAAAGCTAAAAAAAAAAAAAAAAAAANAAAAAAAAAAAAAAAAAAAACAGTTTGCATGCTGAACCGGACGCTTTGTCTTTACATTATCTGACAGTAACTTGCCTTTCATTTCTGCTAAATGAAAAAGCAATCAGTTTCTCTTTCAAACAAGCCTTGTCTGGGCTTTTACCCGAGTCCAGCGGCTCATCTCACACTCTTAAAGAAAACTCTGAATCTCTACTTAGCACATTTGAATAGTAGGTTTGTGAATCGCAGCTCGGCTCCACAGCCTCCCTGAGTGGCACCACGCCAAACTGCAGTAAGAGCGTTTCCATTCACACGGAGAGACAAATAAAGATAGGAAGCTGGATATGCAGCGAATGAAAACCTCTTATGTAACCAAAACATCTTTTAAACAAGGCTATAAGACACAACCCCCCTCCCAACCCCTATGCAACTCCAGTGGAACAGCTGTGAGGGAAAAGGTCCTGAGTGGGATCCCCAGAGGAAGACTTGGTGTGGTTAGTAGCAGCGAGGGCGGTCAGGGCGCCGGGCTGCTGTAAAACACAGACGGAAGGAAAACCCTGAGCTGCGGCTCAGGGTTTTTCATCATTCCATCATCAGTCACTGGTGGAAACTCTGACAGTGATATGGAGGAAAAACAACATTTAGAAGCGCAGAGGTCTTTTCCCCACAGTCCAAACACACTGCCACCTACAGGGAGGAGGACAGCGCAAAGACAAGCAGACTTGAGGAAATGAGTCGCTGTGTGTGTGTGTGTGTGTGTGTTGTGCAGTGGCGAAAGAAGAACTCAAATCCTTTAACGGTGATTTTGTATGTTTAATCCCAATAAATATGTTACTGTCCAGCTATTTTGTATTTTGCCAAATCTTCTGATCTTTCATCATCAAATGTTCATGTGATACATCCGCCTTAAACTCTAATATTTTCCTGCTAACGATTGTAGAAGATCATTTAATTTTTCTGTAAAAACCGTCTCTCCTGGGACTATATTCGCTGGCGGACACACACATTTCCTTCTGTGTAGCTCCGTGTTGGACCAGTTAAATTAAGATGGATGTTTCTAACAACAACAGCAACAGTTCATCTCATTTTAAATGTAAAATATGGATGTCCAAAAGTCTTAGTAATTATGGCTCTGTGATAATCGTTGTGGAGTAAACATAACATTTTTCTTCAAAATGTAGAGGGTGAAAGTGGAAATTATGCCAAAATGGAAGCTCAGGTATAACTCACCAGAATATTTGAAGAATGTTTGCCCCTGCTTGTCTGGAACACTGCTTGACTGGTTTGTGATTAACTTTGGGTTTATTTCAGACGGGATTCACTTTTCTCTTTCTTCCAGGCTCTGGTTGAATGCGTTGAGAGATTCCACAGCACGAAGCCGTGATGTGCACGTGTCATTCCTTCTGGTTGCTGAAATGATTCAAACTTACGCATCAGAATTTCCAATTGTTCTTTCTTGCTTTCTGTCTCTTTCATTCCATCAAACGTCATGGGAGTTTTTTCCATCGCGGCTCAGTAGACAAAGGGCTCGACCCCTCCTCGATGACACTTACTTTTTGTCTGCTGTCACATACTGAATTAACAGTAGAGATGTCAAGTAAAGGTAAATGCCGCTTTTTTCCCCACACTGATTGCGTAACAGCCCTCAGCAGCTGTATGTAGCAGTGGAGTTGCTCTCGGATAAAAGCAGGCGTTGCGGGTATAACCTTTGTAGCATGACAGGCTTCAAAATCGCTCCTGATAGAGGAAATAACATTCATTAGGAAGTCAAACGGACTTACGGAATATGAAATGCAAGCTCTGATTCAACTGATTTATAATGAATCTCTGTGATGAATAATGAAAGGAAATGCTGCTCTGCACCAACGCACACTCCTTCCTACATCTGCAATCAAACAATGAACTTAATCACCATCTGCATTACCATATTGTTATTAAACTTAGGGAGAATTTATGAACTTAAATATACAATTAATGATAATCAATGTACACTCTTCGGTGCGAGAAGCAGCCTGATGATCCATTAACAGGTTTAGCTCAGGCATTAACCAAGTTATGAATTATTCTGTCCAGGTCTAACGCTGCATCCTGTTTACAACCTACATATTTGCTGACCTTTCTTGGTGTGCATTTGATGCAGCTGATCAGTTCAATATTGTTCTATAAAAAGGTTATTAAAATTTCATCCCCAAAATGTAGTCTGCGAGCCCTGCTCTAATGCAGAAGATTAATTTGCTGGAGTTTGGCTGGCGTTAGGCTAATGTGAATCGCTCTAATACAATTCACATTAGAGTGGGCCTTGGGGCCAGCATTGCAGGCTTTCTTGATGCAGAAAGGGAAATTAATTAAAAACAATAATCTTGTAATTCTAGTCATTACTTTTGCCCAGACAGCAGCTCTTTATCCCGGTGTGTCTTTTTGATGTATGTCAGGTAGCGAGGCTTTTGCTCTCTGGGTTGCGTCAGGCAGGTGTCATGAGCGATGTGAGGAGCAACAAGAGGGAAGCTGGATAAAAAGATTCCTGTGCATCTGGGCTAAAGTCGAGCTTGACAACTCTCCCTCTGACAGGTGGTGGTATCTAGGCCAAGGGACCATTGTATACATCAGCTTCCTGCTATTTCTCTCCTTTTCTTCGCTCCTGTTCTCAAGCCCTTGGACCATGCCAAGTCAGTTTGACTAAGAACATTAGGGTTTCACAGCTCGGTATTTGGCGTTTGCAATTTTATTAGAGTGACGATTCTGAAGGCGACATCTTCCATTCCCTATACCTCTCCTCCTGGTTGTGCCTCTGCCAGCAAACAGATGCAGGTTTTTACATATCAAAGCTGTTGACTTGCCAGAGCCATTCCTTCATGCCTCTAATGCTCTTTGCTTCAGAGGACTGTACCTCAGTCCCTTGATCAAGTTACTAAATGCGGCTTTGCACATGGCTCACCACCAAAGGCGGGAGTTTCACACTGATGCCTGGAAATACAGGCGAGAAAA
Source organism: Lucifuga dentata (assembly GCA_014773175.1). NCBI lineage: Eukaryota > Metazoa > Chordata > Actinopteri > Ophidiiformes > Bythitidae > Lucifuga > Lucifuga dentata. Next base: position 8,045 of record VXCM01004461.1, on the reverse strand, counting down.
GCATCTCAGAGGGATTGGCTTGTGCAAGAGACGGGCCATGAGGAAGAAGAAGAAAGCACACCGACGGGCAAATGGAGGAAACAACAAAAGCACGGCTAGATTCTGTTATTAAAGGGAAGTGAAGTGACCCTAAAGCTGAGAAAAATGAGCAAAGGTCTGTGTATTTGGTAAATGAATCAGAATGAACAGCATGCACGCATGTGTGCACACGCTGGATGCATTTCTCTTATTTACGCTCAAACTGTGTCAAGGCATTTTAACAAATAAAGTATGCACTGTTTGCGCTTTTCAAACTTGGAATTTGACTCCAGCTATTAATAAGTAATTCTGCAGAACTGGCTCTGAAGCAGGAACATAAAAGAATGACTGATTTATAAATACAAAAGGCCTAATAACTCTCTTCATTATGTGTTCTTCTTCCTTCTGTTTGAAAGTAGTGAGCAGATGAAAGTGTAGTACGACATCAAGGACTTTACTGCAGGAGAGGTGCTTATTAAAGCAACATATAATGAAAAATAAATGCATTTCCTGAATAAACTGTCTTGAAACAAAGAGACAAGAACACAAAGACTGAATTGAAGTGTTTCATTATGCATACTGAATGTATGTGTGTCTGTGTGTGTGTGTGTGTGTGTGTGTGTGTGTGTGTGTGTGTGTGTGTGTGTGTGGTGGTACTCATTTCATTCCAGATCCCAGTCATCCTATGATGCAAACTGTTTGATAAAAGGAATGTACGCAGGCACGTGTCTTTCACCTGAGGCGTGTACTCACATCTCCCTCCTCACACATGTAACGTCCACTAACAATCCTATCAAGTGACTCCATGTCCACAGTCAGAAGGTCACAGGGGAAAGCAGCAGTGTGGGAGATCACATGACCTTTCCTGGCTGGATGTTTAGGAAGAGAATTCTTGGTGACTGCTGCTCTGAGAATTATGTTTTAGCTGAATCCTAGTTTGAGTGGTTTTGGCTAAGAATGATAATAAGCTTAAAAGTGTTTTTGATTTAAAGGACCATACTGGCCATTTTGCATGTTTGAGCCTAATATATACAATTTCATACATGTAGTTGTACTGACAATCATTTCCCAAAACATATTACTGGATGAATTTGAATTAAATTGAATTAAAAATGTTTTTCCTACCTTCCAGACCTCCATTGGTTTCAGTTCATTCTGCTATTAAAATCAACTTGTTGATACTGTAAACGTTCTTGGGACAGGTAATCCATCGTTGCCAACAAGACGTGTATTCAGGTTGTTTTTAGAAGTTATGTAGTTTTAGTGTTTAAGTGCAATAAAAAGCATGGAGTGAATGTATGCCTCCACCGGGGAATATAGTCCCAAAAGAAGACCTGCGTTTATTGAAAAATTTAAACGACCATGACTTCAAAACATTGATTTTTAAAGGGGGTGTATCGCTTGAATATTTGATTTTGGAAGATTAAGAGATTTTGCAAAATATCAGGAAAGCTGAAATATGGTTTTATCCTTTGGGAAATGATTGTCAGTAACGTAACAATTAATGGAAATTGAATATATTAGGCTCAAACATGCAAAATGGATGGTATGGTCCTTTAACCTCTCATCAATCAATCCTGACTCAAATGACCGTGTTTTGTAGAATGGTTGCTTGCAGTAACAACTCCAAACAACTCAAGCTCTCTGGAGTTTTTAGCCTCTTTGAGCTCATTGTTTCTGGTTTTACAGCAGCATGTTTACTGTAAAGTCGAGTCTTAGCTGCTCATCAATCCAGTTTCCAGCAGTAAAAGCTGCTTTTCCATTAAAAGCTGAGGTAATTCCACTGTGCTGAAGCTGTCCAGCACCAAACAGCAGTCACACAATGCTAATGACTAACTGGTAAAGAAAGTTGAGCTTATGGCAGCAAAAGACTCAAGATATTTCTCTCTGAAGTTGCTGGAGATCAAAACAGAGCAAAAAGACTAGAAGACATATTTCCTCCCCCCAAAAATGGACATGATCATTGATTTATTTTTATCTGGTTTGTGGATGAAGTTGTGGTGTTCTATGTTGCCGTGGATGCAGAAAGAGAAAAAAAATGACAGCAAACCTGCACAAAGTGATGAAATCTAATCCAACAACCCTGCAAAAACTCCCACCCTTTTGAAGCTAGTAATTATGATGAACTGCATCACGCTGAAGTGCATTTCTAATATTTTGTAATGGACACAACAGTAGAAACTTTTTTTAGTATAAGTAACTCCAATACACTACAACATAGATTAACTACAGCATCCAAAATAAGATTTGCTTCAACATCTCTCTGGCACCACAAAAAGTAAACATTATCTGCTCTATAAAACTGAGATTGATCACAGAACTGTTGTGCTGCATTAACTTTGTAAATAACAACTAACTATAAAAACAGTTTCTCTCTCTGTGGCACCATTCTCTAGAACCCGGCACTGTATAAGTTAATATCCGGCAGGTTTATTGCTCAGGACCCAAGGACATGCAGTGTCGCATGTGAAGTTGTTTGGATGAGTGGTTCTCAAACTGAGCTGTGCCAGTAAAAAGTAGTTTGTGCAGCAGAATACACTCCGGGCGTGGCAGCAGCTCTGGTCCAGTGTCACGGTCTCAACCCTGTACAGCAAACAAAGCTAGCTCACGAGGACGAGCAGAAGGTGTTTGAGAAGGTGAAGTTGTTTTGAGGCGCTGTGCAGGTAAAAAGTCGTTCTGTTTCGCTATGTTGGAAGCTCAATTTTATGTTGTACTGGAGCTAACAATAGCTAACAATGCTACCTGGAGATAAAGCTATTGTTAGCAAACCACGACAGCTAGGGTTGCTAATCTACAATAACCATGCTTCTGCTGTTGTCAGCCCAAATATAACTACGCCATGCTGCTACTGTTGTTAGCCACCAAACACAACTATGCTAACGTCTTATTAGTTACAGATCAATAGTTAGTTGTTGAACCCTGAAGGGAAATGGAGTTGTAAGAGTTTATGAAGTTCTAGCTTTGTATGAAGGGTAAAACGCCGCACATCATAAAATCCGGCCTGTTCCGAACACGCACGTTTTCAACAGGTGCTGCTCTAGTTTTCACAAAGGAGTAGCCGAAAATAAAACACTTCTTATTTGCTTTTTTCCAGCTCTAATCGTGCTGCCCTGAAGACAAATGATACATAGAGAGAGAGAGAGAGAGAGAGTGTGTGTGTGTGTGTGTGTGTGTGTGTGTGTGTGTGTGGTGACCTGCTGCTGCTTGTGGCACTAAACTGTACGAGTGAGGAGGGAAAAACAGCAGCATCCATTCCTCATCTCTTCTAAAACGGCTGAGGCTGGGATGTGTGTGTACATTTTACCGTTAGCATTACCGTTAGCATTACGGTTTGGCATTGAGTGTATTTTAATGTAACTTGTGTTTTTATAATGAGGGATGTGGAGTAGTGTGAGTAAGAAGCGGCTTGTCATTATCAACACCTCTCCAATGAGAGTTCCATGACACGTGCGCTACACATTTTACCACACACACACACACACTTTTACCTGTTTTCCTCCATAAGAACATGCGTGTCTTGATCACGCCAGCAGGGATCGTTTGTAAGCCGTGTGAAAACGTCGCTTTGATACGCCCCTTTGCCTCTGCTTTTGCTTATTAACAGCAAACTCCTTTTTTTTTTTTTTTTNCTTTTTTTTTTTTTTTGCTTTTGCATTCCACAATTTCTGTCCCACCACATCCTCTTCTGCATGAGGAAGCAGATCCATGGAGTGTTGCTAATTAATGAAGGACATCTTAGAGAATAAATCCTTTGTTTATTTTTTGATGTCGGCATCAGTGCGTCGGGAAGCCGCTAACCTTTGATATGAGCTGTAATCGCTGCATAATCACAATCAATTCCGCTAAAATTCAACAAATCACATCAAAAATTGCATCAAAACTTCATTAACTCTCCTAAACCAGTGCGGTCATTAAGGGCTTCGCTCGAACGTGACGGCCATAGCAACCGCTGCAATAAAACACTAAAAACTGAGGACAAAATGATGTGCTTCAGAATGATGTCCACTTTACTTCCTCTTCAATCAAAATACTGGTCGTGGACATGTCAAGTTCATCTTCAATCAAAGCCTCGGTTGAGCTTCTGCAATAATTCTTTTATATTATTCACACCAGAAAAGTTGTTAGATATTTTTTCTCAAGTCTTACATTTTATCATTTGGCTTTAAGACAGTCCCCCTGAAACAAGAGTCACAATGAGGAGGAAGCTTAAAAATGAATAATTTAATTGCAGCACGTTTCACAGTGTTTTAGGAGAGGAGAGTTACAGCGCTGATTCCCTGAAGATTAAGAAGCCAATACGCGAGCCGGGAAGGAAGAATGTATGGATTAACTAAGTAGGCCATGTGGAAAAACAATGCGGCTTGAACTGCAAAAAAACTTTAAACCGTCAGTGACAATAGCCAAATCTGAGTCCATGGCAACGAGAATCAAATTTTCAATTTCCTATAATCACTTGCCAGAGAATGGTGAGCATTCAACGCACACCCTTTAATTTCCCTCCTCTCCATCTTCCATTCTTTTTTCAGCTGGGAATCATCTCTGGCCCTTGAATGAGTGACACTGCTTTGAATCCCTGTCGTTAATTTTAAATATTCCATTCAAATCTACATAAATGAATACAAAATGAATACTTGCGGGAATAAATTAGCTGCCTGCTAATTAGCCGTTAAGCCATCTTTGAATGTCACATCTTAAGAAGGAAGTGGGGTTTTTCGATGAGCGGGAGTGACGGGGGGGTTTAGGCCTCGGGATATGGCACGATCTTCCACTCTCTGATGTCTCTCTCTCTCTCTCTCTCTCACACACACATACACACACACAGACAGATCCTAACAAGGGTGGACACCAGTGTCTAGAGCTTTGTGCCTCTGTTAGCGTTAGCTCTGCTTAGTAGCGGATCAAGTCTTTGTCTTAGTGTAACAGGCGGAGTCAGAGCTGCTTCCTCTCAGAATTGACTGGTTGTATCAGGGGAGTGGACTAATTTTACAACCGTCAAAACGAAACTGGACGGACGTGGAAGGCAAAAAATGGGGCAATGTTCAATTTTAGTCATATCGGGCTAGTGCACATAATGATTAATTACATTGAAGCAAAGAATCACAAACACAAAAAAACATTTAACTGACGTATCAGACAAAAATACACACCTTATATCACTACATCACACATATACATAGTTACACACACGCACAGATTCACAAAAACACCCACACTCTGTCTACTCACACTGCACGATCAGCTCCACCATGGCCTCCCGGGGCTTCACGTTGAAGCCGTTATACTGGCTGGTCTGGCAGCGGTACGAGCCCGTCATCTCCCTGGATACATTAACGATACGCAGCACGCCGTCGTAGCTCTCCATCTGCAAGCTGCCGTCCGGCATGGGTGCCTCCTTATCCGCCCGCGACCACAGGATGATGGGCTTGGGTTTTCCTGAAACAAGGCACTCCAGCTCCACTGTGTCACCCTCGCGTGTCACCAGGGGGGACTTGCCCCGGGGGACTGTCAGGTTGGGTGGAACTAAGAAAGAGAAAAATAAAGGAGGGACTGATATGGGGCTCTAGAAAGTCAGCAGGCGCAGTAAGAGGAGATGTTCAAGTGGGGGGGGGGGNTGTGGACATGGGTATGGAGTAAGCGAATGAGCATCCAAGTTGCAATGGCAATGAAGCTGAGTCTCAGTTGCATGGACGAAGCTTGTATGGAAGGACCATGCAGATTTGCAAGGTTAAGTAAAACCAGCATGGAGGTTACATGTAATCAAGCAGTGGCAAACGATGAACAATGCAATGAAAAGCCGAAGAGCAAATGCACGCAGAGACGCTTGTGGTCAAAGAACGTGAACACTCAGTAAGAAGAGAGAGAGAATCCACTGAAGAGGACCTGTTGATCTGAAAGCAAATCCTCGATTTTTCCTCTTTTTCATACCAATTTTACATCAGGCTAAGCAGTGTTTCGGTGGTAAGGAGTGAAATCAGAGCATCCTTCTTAGAAAGTGACATCTTTAGCATTGTCAATATAATCATCACTGTTAGCATCACTAGCATCAGCATCTGCCTCATGCTATCATCATTATCATCACCATCCTCAATCATTTCGTCCTTATTTTCATCATCACACCACATTCTTTTCACTTTCTCATCACATCGCCATCTGTCAGTATTATCTTCGTAGAGCAATCTTCAAAGGAACATGGAACAGGAAAACTACAATATATGAAGGCAGGTGTCGGCAAGAAAAACATAAAAAAAAAAACAGAGCTGGAATGAATCCTTGGAAAGTTGAATGAAATCTATTGAAAGAACTGAAAAGCTTGCCGTACTCCAGCGCATTGACGAGCAATTCTGTCTTCTTTGCCTTATAAACTTTAGCATGTGCTCAGGTAAGCATAGATGGAAAACCTGCAAATTCAAATGAGGCTGAAATCATTGATTTGATACCAAAGACAATGTGGAACTCTTGGGACAAAGAGCCTAATGAAAAAGGCATGGAAGTAGTATTTCCACTGTACCGCTATTATCCTTCCAACATTCATAATTTTTATCTTCAACACCACTTGCATCATTACCATCACTAACTACATCTTTCTGCTTCTCTGGTTTCCTCCTCCTCCTCCTCCTCCTCCTCCTCCTCACAAAGTTCCTCAATCTGACCCACTGTGTCATATAATTCAGGCCATTTACTACAAAATCCTTCCAAAAGTGATATAGCATGATTATAAGCTGTGTAACAAAATATGCCCCATAAACATTTTGTCTTTGTTTAACAGATAATTTAGAATCTGGCTGAAAGTGAACAGTGAATAATAAAAGAAGTGCAAAGTGCCAAATTGCTGGACGCATTTATATTTAGAGTGAGTGTGTGTGTTTTTGTGTGTGTGTGTGTGATTTAAGTCTGGAAAGCAGGAAAACTAGCAGGTTGGACCAGGCAGTCTGCTTCCTCATTAAGCTTGCTGGCCAAGAAAATTTGTTTAATTAGCAAATCTGGCAAAATGCACAAGCTCCTAGAGTGCTCTATGTGTGTGTGTCTCTGTGTGTGTGCATGTATTTTTGTACAAGTCCAAACCACCGACAGACTCCAAGTCTGTTGATGGCTGTTGATGTCTATTTTGTAGCACTCAGCCAGCGAAGAACTGAAATCTTCTCAACGATGACACCGTGCAACGCTTTCCCGATCACCGTCATTCAGCCCAAACAACACCGCAGCTGAGACAAACTTAAAGCCGCAGCGACGCTTCACGGTGATGAAATCAACAGCAATCTCCAAAAAACACGACGGAGTCCAGCTGTTTGCTTTCTGACCCCATTTAGTCTATTTGATATTCGGCTGAGAGGAAGAAATCATCCTGCCAATTATTCCATTTGTCCTTAAAGTGAAGGCAGGATGCAAACGACACACATCCACCAAGATACACACAGACCCCATCACAGGTTCACTTTACCACTTTAAAATCAAAATAATAAATAGTTATTGACCTTAGGCTGTGAATGGAGAAAACAAATGACGGTGAAGAAGTATAACTGTTTAGAAAATAACAAAAGTTGTGAATGGGGGTAGATGTAAAAACATCTTACAAACCAAACATTAAACCAACCATAATTTCATATGGAATATATATATATATATATATATATATATATANTTTTTTTTTTTTTTTTTTTTTTTACAGGTGCAACTGATTAGAAGTAATTGGCAGAAGCAAGACTAAGCTTTAATAAAAGGAAATTTATCTTAAAGTGCTACTGGAAGTGCGAGAACGTACGTATCAAATGAATACCAATACCAAATGAAATGATGCGTGATGTTTGCAGTTCCATCTGTCCATGTTATCAGCAGCGTCTGGATCAGAACAGTCATCAGTTCCAACACCTGCATAACTCAAAAGATTCTGCACTTGTCTTCTTTAACTTGGATTATAAAACCTAGATATATCTTAATAAACACTGTATATTTATAATCATTCAAAGTAATGCAGCCTCAAGGGGGCACAAGCCAGTGTCCTCCTTGTGCCGGTCCCAAGCCCGAATAAA
>VXCM01004460.1:0-42269 GCA_014773175.1 Lucifuga dentata | reverse complement strand
AAAAAAAAAAAAAAAAAAGCAGGCATTTATTGATGTTTTAGCTTCACCTACATTCACAATGCAGTGGATAGAAAAAAACCACACCACACTAAAACTACAGGGTTTTGTGATGTAAAATTTCAAATCAAGGTAAATCATGATCAGTCAATCTGATTAACATTCCCCACACATCTTTTGACGGAGCAGCTCCATGTAGTTAAGTGGTCAACTTACGTATGCGCACTGTTCCAGGTAAATTTGGGTATTTAGACTAAGGCCTTTTAGGAAGATCAGACTGGAAGGATGTTGTTTATACATCTTCCAAGTAATTATTTATGAGGATCCTCCCTTAACTTGACAAAGCTGTGCTATCATGCTCATGGTGCTAATACAGTACAATGTTAACATGAAGAAAACAAGCTAATATTAAGATGCTCCTGGTTATATGACACTGCAAACATTTTTTATTTATAAACTGTAACTTTAATTCTTCTTTCTTACACATATCTAAAATATAGATGTACTGTAGATAAGAATCATGTTTATAGGTCATTAAGAAGCAAGAGCTTTGAGAAATTCTGATTATGAGGTTGCCATATTTAAAAATTGAAAATCAGTCAATCAGCCTTTATTTATAAAGCATCTTTCATACAAGTAAATGCAACTCAAAGTCTCAAGGTGATTAAATACACACAAAATATTGATAACAGTCAATTAAAATATACATTAATAAGATCAAATTCAGTAAAATTAAAATATAAAATCATAAAACACTACATGAAAGCCATGCTGAACAGATGGGTTTTAAGTTTAAAATGATCAGTTTTCAGCTCCTCTCAGACCTCAGGAAGGCTTTCCAACGACTCGCAGCATAATGGCTAAAAGCTGCATCAGCAAGTGTTTTACTTCTGCTCTTTGGGACGTTAACAATAAAGTGTGTCAAGATCTGAGAGGTTGATGAATTAAAAGCATTTCTGATAGATATCTTGGTGCGCTATGGAATACCCATTGTGCCAAAATTAAAAATAAATAAAATAAAATAATATATAATAAAAATATAATAAATAACAAAATATGAAATAATAAATAAATAAAAATATAATAAAATAACATATATATAAAATAAAAATAATAAAATAAATAAATAAATGTTGAAATATAGAGGAATAAATATATTTATTTATTTATTTCCATATTTCTGTAATTTTGTATTTCCATATTTCTGTATTGATTTATTTCCATATATTTTTGTGGGCCGAGCTGTCAATCACATGGCTGTGGGCGGGCCTTCTTTCTTTCCCAGGCTGAGCAGTGTTGGGATTTTATGCTAACCAAACCTCCGTGAGAGATTACAACATGGTGGTAATATCTACTAAAATGTTTTTATCATTGACTCTGTAAGACTAGTTCTCTTTTAAGTGTTATTTTACTCTAGTTTCGTCGAAAATTAAAATATTTTTTGGTCGTGAAATCTCGAATCACAAGTTCCCATTTTTTGCTTTCACGAAGCATGAAACCCTGTAACACTGAGCGTTTGTCCTTTTTCTTCTGGCCCGCCCACAGCCATGTGATTGACAGCTTGGCCCACAAAAATATATGGAAATAAATAAATAAATAAATAAATAAATGTGGAAATATAGAGGAATAATATATGATATAATAATCATATATAATATTATTTATTTATTTATGTATTTATTTATTTCTCTTTATATTTCCACATTTATTTATTTATTTATTTATTCTTTTATTTGTTTATTTTTAATTTTGGCACAATGGGTATTCCATAGTGCACAACCATGCAGTGCCTTAAAAACTAATAAAAGAATCTTAAAATCAATACGTAAACTGACAGTGTAAAGACTTCAAAATAGGAGTAATGTCCTTCTGGTCCTAATCAGCACTCTATAGATGGTGATGATAGTCAGATGGCCACTATATTGACCACTATATTGATATTGGTAAAATGACAACGTCTGTTTCCTGATGGCTTATTCCATGTAGCTTCCAAAAAAAGTTCTGTATATGTTTGCAAGCCATCTTCTGAGCCATCTTCTCGTCCTGTAGCTCAGAGCTGTCTTCCAGCCAGCCTTATTTGGATCCGGAACCAGCTGTTACTCTCTCTCTGTGAGATTGTAAATTCTGACAGCCCTCTAAACAAAGAGTGAGTAGTAACCCAAGCATTCTTTATGTTTTACTGTTTAGCGTATCCTAAAATAGAAAGTAAAAAATATTTCCCACAGTATTTAATATAACATGATGACAGAAACACCCTATTGTAATTATGGTCTTGTTCTCCACCAGCCAGCAGAAAGCTGTGTTTGAGGCCTTGGGCAGTGATTGGTTGCTGATGTTTCTTCAGCCTCACCTTCACCCTTCCACCTTGAAATTGGGTTTCATCCTGCTCACACACTTCCTGTCCAGTCCCAGCCACCAAAGCAGCTTCAGAGAGGGCGTGCTGCCAGGAACCCTCATAGAGAGCATGGAGGAACCCTTTGCTGTCATTGGTACATGATGTTGGGTTATTACTCACAGTTAGACAGGACAATAATTTAATATTAACAGCAGCAATATGAAGATATTTTTATATTGTCTTGATACGTTTCAAAACTGAATGGAATGGTGCAACCATAAAAACATGGTATGTTAGGTTTAAGTATTTTACTCTCTGTAAACATCATATAGATTAAAGGACCATACCACCCATTTCTCATCTTTGAGCCTAATATATTCAGTCTTCATACATGTTACACTACTGACAATCATTTCCCAAAGGATAAAACTGTATTTCAACTTTCATGATATTTTGCAAAATCTCTTGATCTTTCAAAATCAAATATTCAAGCGATATACCCACCTTAAAAATCCATGCTTCTCCTGCTAATAGTTGCGCAGCCTTATGAAGTCATGGTCCTTTAAAGTTTTCATAAACGCAGGTCTTCTTTTGGGACTATATTCCCTGGTGGAGTCATACATTTACTACTCCACGCTTTTTATTGTGCTTAAACTCTAAAATTACGTAACTTCTAAAAAAAAAAACCTGAATACACGTCTTGTTGGTGATGATGGATTACCTATCCCAAGAACATTTCAAGTATCAACAAGTTGATTGTAATAGCAGAATAACTGAAACCAATGGAGGTCTGGAAGGTAGGAAAAACATTTTTAATTCACCATTCCAGTAGTATGTTTTGGGAAATGATTGTCAGTAACATTTCCTGTATGAAAATTTAATATATTAGGCTCAAACATGAAAAATGATGGTGTGGTCCTTTAAAACATCATTGCTAAGATTAAAAGTCCTGAGCTTCTTGGGTAGATGCAGGCATTGTTGAGCTTTCTTATGTACTGAGTAGGAATGCTGTGAAAAGGGTTAGGTGAGGTTTTGGACCATGCTGATACTGTAGTGTATGGATTATTGACATACTGGGTGGAACAATATTTTCTAATTTTGAAGTTACTTCAGGAGAAATTTAGGAGATAAAAATCAGTGTTCAAGTGGACAGTTTTGTTTATTTGGTTCTTCATCCCACAGCATTGTCTATCATTAATGTTTTCTTTTGTTATCAGACAACCTTCGGGTCCATTCTTGGTCCTATGAGTGCCGAAGTACCTCATGTCCAGGCTTTGATGTTCTGCAGGGACTGCTGGTCAAACTGCCCCACCTGCCACAGGTGTATGGAGCACTGGCTGCTCTACTGCTGGGGATCAAGGCCAGCCACACTGTGGATGAAAAGGTGTGGAATTGAGTGGATAGTTTGTTTTTGTAACTCATCACCCTGTGATCATGCTCTTGTTACGTGTCCTCTGCAGGCACATTTGGATGACATCCTGCAGTCGCTGATTGAAAGCCAAGCAGACAGTCCAGCTCCTCAGCTCTGTCACGAGGCAGCAATCATACTGCTGGAATTAGTTAAAGTCATCATCATGCAAGTAAGACAATACCCTTACATTTTTTTTCTGTATTTTTGTTAAAAATGTAAAATTATTTTTCATTTGTGTTTTATCTCTTTGTAGCAGTCTGTCCCTTCTATGAAGCAGATACAAAGCAGTGATGCATCATGGGAGTTGCATCTTCCAGCGAGTGTCATGCAGTTCCTGCATCTGCTCCACAGTCTTCGGCCGAGAGACCCTCTGTGGGCATCCACGGAGTTCCTCCACACTCTGGTTGGAGTTGTGTATCCTATGGACAGTACAGAGGTTTGTGTCCCAGACTTGCTGGATTTATGACATCCTAACAGTTCTACTATCTCTGGCTGTCACTGGTTATTCATTTCTTTCAGAATGGCTTTGAACATTGCATCATGAATGAGGATAAGATGGCACCTACGAGTCATCTGAGCAGGAAGTCAGTGTACGACTTCATCCGTGTTCTGCTAATGGACAGCCTCCTTCATGTTTCTGCAAACACTACACATCCTCTGTTGTTGCTGCTGGAGGTGATTTCACATGCACATCATAAGCACAAGCAGGTGTTGAGCCACTCTTACTTATTTACATACAGTGCATGCATACATACATACATACATACATACATACATACATATACAGTATATATATATATATATATATGTATATATATACATATATACACACACATACATACATACATATAGTACATAAATACATAGATACAGTACATACAGTATATACATACATACATACATACATACATACATAGGTGAAGTGCCACTGCCAGGAAAAGGCTCTCTGGTATGTTGCTGCAGAATTCTCTCTTGTCCAGAAGGTGCCACTCTTTGCTCGTATACTGGATAAGGCAGAGCACCAAGGTACCGTGGATATTCACCACAGACAGACCATGGTCTATGTGCTGGTGACTTCAGCCAGTTAGCCTAGCCTGCATGCACCTACACACTACCAACAGCTGCACTCCATCAACTGGAGACAAAGACATTTATTATTAGGTGGTGGTTCTTAGTCTTGGTGGTACCACAGCCCTGCACATTTTCTATCTCTCCCCTCTGCCTTACTGGTTAAATCAGTTGTTCACTTGATCAGGAGTTGGTGCTAGTTTGTTTGGCTAAACACAGCTAATTTAGCCATAGAATAGAAGAAAAGGCCACCACACATTCCAAATATGTAAATCTATTTATTGGTTATCAGTTCCAAAATATATCTCTGTTTTCTGATGAATATGTAAATGTGGTAGTTCTCTCCAGAAGGTGTGTCAGTGGAGCAGCAGCAGAGTTTCCAGACTGAGCTGCTGGAGTTTATCATGAACATCATCCACATGTGCAGTCACGAAGAAGAGAACGACACACACCTCAACTCACATGGTAACCTCAGCACGCATTATTACCTCAGCTCACATTGGCCTGACGCAGCCATGCAGAAAACTCTCTCTCTCTCTCTCTCTCTCAGACTCCAGGAATCAGCGGCCTGACGGACATGTGGGCACGCTGATGGAGAATGTGGTCCTCTTCAGTAAGACGCTGCTGCAGAAACTTTACAGTGGAATGTTCTTTGGCAAGTCAGAGTGCTTGATGAGCTTCCTCACAGAACAGATTGTGGTGGTGAGATGCCTGCATGCACACATATAAACAGTAAACACACACATTCAATCCAGACCACCATGCTAAAACTGACTGACCACTGGCCTATCATGTGAATATCATTATCAGATTTCATGTGAAGTCAGCAAATGAATTAAGCAGCATGAAATTTATTAAACACATTTATAACTGTGGCTTTTATTGTATGATGTATAGTCTGATAATGTGCTACACCAAGATTTTCACGGCCCCATCTGACCCCCTTTAATTATTTTGCAGGTACCACTGAATACAGTATTCAACATGTCCAGAGTTGACGGTGTCCTCACAGCCCGAACTAACATCTGATCTGTTTTTTCACAGTCCTGATTGAAAAGTGATGCTGTGTACTTTCAGGCACTGGAGAAAGGCGAGTCCCAGAAAGAGAGGATAGTGTCATCTCTCTACTCCTGCACCAACAAAGTCCTGCTTTACTTCCTGTCTCAACCTCGACATTCCAAAGAACAAAAGAAAGGGGTCATTAGGACGTTACATGCCCTCATGGCACACTGGGACGTTGTCATGGCAACTTACAACTCGAATGTGAACTTCATCACCTGCCTGCTTCATTGTCTGTTACTGATCCGATCTGGCAGGTATAAAGAAAAAAAAAAANCACCTGCCTGCTTCATTGTCTGTTACTGATCCGATCTGGCAGGTATAAAGAAAAAAAAAAACAACAAATGCAAATACACACAGATGAATAAAAACATGGCTTCATTTCTAATTCACACTTTTGCACATTCTATGCTGCAGCTACCCTGAAGGTTTTGGATGGGGAGCTCAAAAGGTACACAACAGGAAAACTCCATCAAACCCGGTTCCTTTCAAAACCACGCACTCTGCATTTGTGGATGGAATAGATTTTGCCACAGGTACAGAGGCAGGATTATGTGATGTTTATTAACATCCATCACTTTAGGCTGATAATTCTGTGGTTACTAAATATAAGAAAGTTCAGAATGTGTGTGTACATGTACGTATTGGTTTCCAGATGACAGTGAACTAATTTCCTTGGTTGAGACCTGCTGGTCAAAGATCATGGTGGAGAGGCAGCACACCCTTGAGGAAACCTATAAGATAGAGATCTCTGCCACAGCACAGACGGGGCCTGTCAGCATGACGGACATCAGCCCACTGTGGGAGGAGATGGCACACAAAGCCTGGCTGATACACACAGGTAAATCCTCCTTATACTGTTGCTACTTAGAGGAAGAAAACGGCTTAAAAATGCACAAAGCACGTAGGAGGAGATGCTGTCTAAATGTTAGCTTCATGTTATTGGGATTGAAATGTGTGTGTGTGTGTGTGTGTGTCTCAGAGTCTCAGAGGAAGAAGCTGGCCAGTAGTTCCCAGAAAAAGCCCAGTTTGATCAGCGCTGCACTTCGCTCGGCTCTGGACAGACTGGGAAAAGAGTCCGCGACGGTTCAGGTAACTGATACTCGCACTCTGTGAATTTGTGGTTCTGGTGCACAAAACCAGGCAGAGAAATGCAAATACCTGTGATCCCCGTCGAGCAGGGCGAGGTCATTAGCTTTTGGTCCACGCTTCCAGAGCACCATCCCACAAACACTTTTCCCAATGTCACTGTTGTGTTTGTGCTGTGGGCCGTCCAGCCCTGTGGGGGTGTTTGATTATTTCTTTAAATCGATTTGGATTATCACAGCTGATTGCCCCTGAGTGGGCATAGTAATTGATATCTGTCAGCCCCATCCATGGGAACACTCACTACAAAACACTGTTTGCCGGTGAAGGTTAAAGACACGCTTATTGTTGTTTTTCCCCCTGAAACACGTGGCCCACATCATTAGTTCCCCCACAACGCTTAAGACGTCGAGCCATCTGGAGCAGGGAGTGGGGACATATTACTCAGGCACACAGGCATGAAATTACCGCGTCTGTGTGTCTGTCTCACCCCCACAAAGTGTGTGCATTCTTATTTGTGTGTATCTCTTACCCGCAGAAATTGGTTTGGCAATTATAGTGGTACCAATCTGATGAAAACATTATTCATTTGATGTTATTCTTTATCATATCAGTCTTTGACAGGCTATCAGAGAGGGTGATGAATTGTTTTTCTATCTTCGAGGCTGGCAGAGAAGGAGAGGGAGGGAAGTTTGCTGACACTCTCTCTGCAGTGTGTTGCACCACTTTGAGATGCAGCATGTAGCCAGAGCGTCTTATTAAAATACAGATGTAGCCGATCTGCTTATTTTTCCAGTCATCCCCATGAAAAAGCAAGTGAGTCATTAATTAATTTCTGGATCATCAACTTATGACCTTTTATTTGACGAGTCAAGAGAGACGCGTATGGGGAGTCTGTGTTTGTACAGAGAAACGGACAAAGTGAATGTGTCTGAGAAATCTGTTATTGTTGAGCAATAAAAGGGTTTTAAAGTCTTCTGTAGGTAATGAATCAGAATCCAGAGACTTTGTCCTCAGTCAAGCTTTAGTGCTGTTCTCCTAAAGATTTATTTCATCAGCGAATGCAGTTTCCATAATCATATCTGTGTCCTCATATTAGAAAGATAATTAACAGCACTAATGATCACGTTAAGTTCATTACACATTCACTGCCAGCCCAGAATGAATTTGACATTATGTTACCTTATCATCAAAGGTGGCGTATTGTTGGGAAGTCATTAAAATGGAAATGAGTGTGATGTTCTGATGTTAATTGCAGAGGGAAGAGATGAGTTATGTATTTAATGCAGCATTTAAAAAGCCAATGAGGTTCCTATCTGTTAAATAGGGTAATTAATGCTATATATTACTTATGTTTGTCCAAATGAAGGAATGAAATTAGGAGATGATGATGCCGACTTTCTGTTTATCTGTCACAACACAGCTCTAGTTTGCAAACTTCATTATTACTCTTTTGCTGTCAGTAAATTGTCTATAATCTCTCCTCAAATTGCTCTTTATTTGTTTTCCTCCACAACTTCCCATTTGGATCGGCAAGCAGTAATTTTGAGACAGTTTCCACTCTCCACAGGGCTTGTCAAAGTTTGTTGTCAACTTTTAAATATGTTTATTTTTTTTTTTTTTGTCAAATATTCCATTTCTTACATTAAAGAGGGTTGGTATTTTATTTTATACTGTAGTCAAAATTAATTATGGCACTCACAGGTTATATCACAAAAAGCACTATTAGCATGTGTAAATAAGACTCTGAACGAAGAGTTACTGCATGTTCATTGAGTCGGTGAAATGGCTTTCCTGGGTCAGCTGTAAGGATGGACACATGTTGTTTGACTAGTCTCTGAGCGAGCGCTGCTGTGATGATGGGCTTAATGAAGCAGTTAACAGTCAGAATATGATCCCAGTGTGTCAGCTCAACACCAGCATCCTGCAGCGTCAACACCGCTAGCTTTTAGCTTTTTCTGTTCTTTCTATTCTTTTTTAATTGACACACACTCTCGCTCACAAGCAAAACACACACACACACGCTTTGCTTGCCCTTGACTATGGCATGGCTCAGTGATATTAATGTTTATGTTAATTAGATCATGCCAACAAATGATTACATTTCCAGGCAGTGTTATTGTAATACTGTAGCCACTAGCTTATTTTGCCCAGTGAATGCAATTTACAACAGATATAATTTTATGAATACATTGTAATTACATGAGGAAACAACAATACCGTTATGAATATACAATCGCTGTGAAGATGATGTAGATTGTGTGTGTGTGTGTTGAGGAAGAGGAGGAAGAGTGATTGCATGGCCTGTTCTTTTCATTTGCACCCATCAGGCTTTTCTTCTTCTTTTTTTGTAGGAGTTTCTGTCCTACATGGAGTCTCACCGACAGAGAGGCTACAGTATGTTTGAGAATATGAGGAAGAATCATCTGCAGGTTTGACATTAAACGTTTATGGAAAAACTGAAATAAATGTTAAGAGACTAAACGATATTAAACAGAGAGAAACCTTTATCTAATAATGTCTGTGTCTCATTCGGTCCCTCTTCTTCGGCCTCTCGCTGTGGTTCAGATCCGTGCCAGTGAGTGGGAGCGCATCAGCCAGACGTGGCTGCGTGTGGAGGCGGAGCTTCTGAGGGAGAGAGCTGTGTTTGGCCCTGGGCCAGGGGTTCTGCTGATCAGAGACTGGGTGCAAGACGCAGTTGAAGGCCCCAGTCGCACCAGACCACGCATCCGCAGGAGGGCTCTGAGACAATCCAAACACGTATGGCCTTTTCAGTACAATCCCTGGAATAATAATAATAATACATTATATTTAAAGGCGCCTTGCAAGGCACTCAAGGTCGCCTCATAAGAATTAGAAGCAGCATAGAACAATAAACAAAATAAATTCAGAGATGAAACAGAATCCTGACAGTCACACACACACGGCGGACTCAGAGTGGGTAAGCAGCTTAAAAAGGTGAGTTTTGAGGGCAGATTTGAATCGTGTAGCAGAATCCAGTCGACGGATGTGTAGAGAGTTCCAGAGTGTGGGAGCAGAGAGAGAAGGCCCTGCCATGGTGAGACTGAAATGAGGAATGAGGCCATATTGAAGGCTCAGCTTTTTAACTAAGGAGGTTACGTTTTCAGGTCTGTTTGTTTGTCAGCAAGATATGTCAAAATCACAAGACTTCAAAGACATTTGGAGGAAAATTAAGCCGTGTGTTAGGGAAGGACAGATTAGTTTTTGGCGTGGATAGTGTGTCACGTGGCTGTTTATGAAATACTTTGTATTTTGGCAGTAATGCCAAAATATAACTGTGACATGGAAAAAGGCAAAAGTCTTTTTTACTGACTACTATTAGCCACTCATTTCCCCGAAAGATTTTCCCACATTTTAAAATTGCAGCTAAACACGTTTCCTCCTTCAAATTTAATACGATCTTCTTTAAAGCCAATAAAATGCTGTTAAAATATAAATAAATAAATAAAATATTCCATGGTGTTTTCCTGTAATTGGCTGCCACTCCCTGGCAACTCTGCAACACATTCTGAAACTACAACCAAATTACACATATCAACTCTGTGTCTGTAAAATTTGATGGCATCTGGCCAATAGGTGGCAGCGCAGCAGTGTGATCAATTTAATGGCCGTAACTCAGCTTGAATATGTTATAGTTCATTCTTATACAAAGATAATACTCCCACACAGATTTTAGGGAACTCAACTCAGCTCTCATTCTCATCATTATCATTATTATTAAACCGCTTCTATTAAAGTAACTAATTTAGTTTATGCAGAGGGACGTGTAGTTTGAATCAAACCATTTCAAGTTGTTGTATCTGTTGGCAGCAGTTGTTGGGGCCGCTGGGTCTGTGTTTGAGGACTGGCGCGTCTGAGGAGAACGTCGGAACAGAAGCTGACGCAGGTAAAGAACAGCTCTGCGTGTGAATTGTTCTCCTGGTTGCCACTCTGTGAGAGTTTGCTGATGCACCATGAGGAAATCTGTGTTCCCTTTATGTCAGAGCTCAAGTTTTTATGTGAAGTTGGAACAGAGGTTAAAGAGGACAAAGAAGAGGGAGGGCAGGATTGTGATCAGCTGACTTTCTTCCCGGTTCTGAGCGAGACATCTGCCGTGACCGAGGGCCAGCGTGACCCCGGCACTCTGGAACCCTGCTCACACACGCAGCACTGCCATGACATCCGCATCATCCTGCAGGAGCTGCATCCTGGAGAGGAGGTACTGCAGAGAAGGATTATGTTCTGTGCTGAGAGGCCTGGGCTAGAAATCAGAGCAACATGCCTGAACACAGGCTAACTCCTGCTCACTCTAATAATATCCACTATCATAATTATCTGATGTAGACCAGGGATTCCAATAGCCCAGCGCTGCTATCAGAATTTCATCTTTCCTCATTAGTGTAATGTTTTAATGTTGAGGCCCAGCTCAGCTCTTCTCATTCTTCCAGTGAGTTAGAAACCACGGCACATGTTGACAGGGACTCTCATCACTCCGGCAACCAGCCGCGGCTTTTAATGTTTCTGACAGAAGTATTAATAAAAACAGTAGGAGGNACTCCGGCAACCAGCCGCGGCTTTTAATGTTTCTGACAGAAGTATTAATAAAAACAGTAGGAGGTGATGCAAGCTGTCTTGCTCTGCTTAGTAAGTGTGTGAGGTGCAAGTGTGTGCTGTTGTCTTGTAGTGGTTCAGTGTGTGTGTGTGTGTGTCCTGCTGTGCTTCCTGTCAAATGAACGCAGTCATTAGTTCTGAAAAATACACACGCACACATACACACAAACAAACAGAGTAACACACAGAAGCACTCATAATTAGCTTGCCAGCATCAATAGTGTGATTATGACAGTAATGTGTGTGGGGAGAAATCAATGGTCTGACATTCAGCTCATAGTCAATAAGAGATCCTTTTCTCTCCTTACCATCATCCACTAAATCACTTTCAGACTGATAACACACAGCAGTCCAGAGCACACTAAGGAGGTAAGGAAACAAGTTTATTGCCGCATATTTAGTTTATCTTTGATAGCAGTTAATCTAACTATAAATATAACTATTTGCTGAAAATGCACATTAGGAACAGTGGGCGTGACGGCATGAAGATGTCACGTGATGCTGCTGTGTAAGATCTCTTGCGTGTTGCTGTAGCAGAGACTCACTCACCTTGACTCACGAGAGTTTTCACATGACGTATAATGTTATCCATCACACCTTGTCTCTGTGCGCTTTCAGACAAGAGGCTGTGATCACTTAGCAGGTTTCCTATTGTGTGTGTGGCAGTGATTAATTCTCCTAATAATGGCCAGGCATTGAGTGTGTGAGAGAGCCACTCTGCAGCTGGGGGCAGAGAGCCTGATTTGATTAGTATAAATTGTGAGGGGCCTGGGGGTATGTTGGGGCCCCATATGGTTTTTGGGTGCTGTGTCCCAGAGGGTCTGCAGAGGAAGACTGCCACACACACTGTCAAATGAGGGGAGATGATAGAATTAGCCACACATTATCACAAAGCGGTTAGCATTAGCTACAGCTAGCTCAGCAGCATGTGAATGGAACTCAGTTAGAAAGCTGAAAAAAGACCTTCTCCTCCCCATCAATCAACTCTGATAATGAAGTGTTCAACTTGATTAAAATATGCGATTAAAATGATCAATCAAGGAAAGCCTGAAGTGGCTGTGCTGCTGCCATGTCATGTCCCAGGAGAGAGTGCTCTGAAGTGTGTTGTGCCTCACGTGCCCCCTCTCCAGGTGAAGGCTAAGATGTGTGTGATGGTGGTTGGAGGTCTGAGGGTGACAGAGGGGGTGCTGCTGTTTGGGAAGGAGAGCCTGTTCTTATGTGAAGGATTCACCGTCAGTCCTGCTGGAGATGTCTGCTGCAGGAAACACCACCCAAGCAGGTACGCCTACTGCACTCTCTGCAGCACTCCTCCTACTCCACTCTGTGTAGCACTCCTGCTACACTGTGTGCATCACTCCTGCCATGTGTGCAGTTCCAGCTAAGTATGATTATCACTTATCGCAGTCAGGGTTGTGTCATTCCACGCGTGCTGTGTTTCTCTGCCAGTGTGAGGGATTCCTACATTTCCAGCATGCTGAGTAAAGATCTGGAAGCAGCCAGCTGCAGACGCTGGCTCTATGAGGACATCAAGGAGGCCCGCTTCATGCGTTTCCTTTTAGAGGTCAGACATCCATTTATCTGCTTCCTGTCAGCAAGGACAGAAGTACTCAAAACCTTTATCCAAGTCGTAATAGCACAAAGAAAAAACATTCCATTCACATGAAAATCGTTAGCGTTAATTTTTTTTTTAACCTACGTAAAAGTAAACAATTATAAGCCTTCTTTAAGTATCAAAAGTGAAAGTGTTCATTCTGAAGAAGATTAATGTTTAATTTCAGAAGCAAGGGAAAGGGGAGAGGGCTTTTTTTCAGAATCTCAAAAAAAAGTTGACAATTTGGAATTTTGACCTGGCAGCAACCAGTTATCTCATATTTTATATCAAATACTGTGTCAAAGTATCGAGTAACTATGACCATCAAGATAATGTAGTGGAGTTAAAGAGTAAAACGTTTCACTAAAAGTACAACATCTCCTGACATCTCCCAAAATGGAAATAGTAAAGTTGCAGAACCTGAAAAATGCACTTAAAAACAGTATTTGAGTAATACTTGAGTAATTGTTCTTAGTTACGTGCCACTTCTAACCTGCTGGAGTTTAACCAGCATCTCATGTTGTCAGTGTTTCTAGGTAACATTTAGCTGGATGACATTCATATTTAATATTAAAGTGCATTTCTGGGCAAAATGCAGATAGCTGTGAAAGTCACTTGTTTTTGTAATTCTCCTCCATTTATGTAACTTCTGTATGTGGATCAGAGAACCGAGTCATCTGTTTGTAAAGTCAGAGTTTAAATAAGACATCAGCTAAATATTAAAGTTTCTGAATTGCTGAAGAGCTACTGTCCCTCTCCTTTATCATCCCGCCATCAGGACAACGCTCTAGAGATCTTCATGAGAAACGGACACTCAGCCTTTCTGGTATTCCTGAATAAAGACCACGTCTCTGCATATAAGAGGTATTCATTTCACAACAGACTGGATGCTAAAACGGTTTTTATTTTAAACGAAAATTGATGCTAATCCTGTATATACTGGAGCATAAGCCAGTCTCGTATATAAACCGACCCCTGATGTTTTTCCATCAATTTATTAGTCTAGAAAATTACCTGTTTTTCTGGGTATTGTCATAGTATTCCTGTGATTTTCTGAAAATAATCCACANAAAATTACCTGTTTTTCTGGGTATTGTCATAGTATTCCTGTGATTTTCTGAAAATAATCCACATACTAAACATGATATTTATTTCAGCAGCTGATTACTGTAACTGACCAATCGCAGCAGAGCTTACTGGCTGCTGCAAAATGTGCTGATAAGATGTTTAGTCAGGAAATATCTCATTCTAAGGTATGACTTAAACTATTTTCCATGGGTAGTGGTAATGGTAGTATTTCCACCCCTGGAAATTTCCTTCTCTGGGATCAAATCTGAATTTCTCATGTATAAGCCGACCCCCGATTTATTTTGTGAAATTTGGTAATAAAATCTCAGCTTATACTCCAGTATATACGGTAAATTTTTTTCTCATCTTCTCTCCTCTCATGCATGTCCTCTCCATTGTTCCTCTTACTTTAACACTGTCCGTCTCTCTCTAACAGGTTGTGTGCAGTGGTGACATCATTAAAAGGCAGAGGCGTGGCTGAGGTCATTGCTAATGCAAAGTAAGTGTCATCCTTTTGTCACAGCCATACATCACAGTTTACATGTAATAAATTGAATCTATGTACATAAAAACAGCTGAGTCACATGACTAGATATCATGACCACACTTTTAAAGATCTTTTTTTCAATTTCAATCTTTCATTTAGATACATGCATAGATTCATATAGTAGCTTTTATTGTTATTTCATTGCTCCTGTTCCTGCCTTCTTCTCCTCCACACATCCTGATTGAATTTAGCCACTGAGTTGGGTGATGCCAGTCCAGAATAAGTTCTCTGTCTCTTCTCCTCTAACACCTCTTCTCCCGGCTCTTCCTCTCTCTGCGTCCTTTTCTGCCTTCCCCTCTGCTCCTCACATTTCTTGAGGCAAGGCTGACACAAACTGCTCTCGTTGACTAGATACATTTCTTCCTCTGGCTCTGAATGATCCGTCGGCATCTCTACGGAAAGAGGATTCCGTTTCATGTCCAGCTTAGTGAGTCGGCTGAGAACATTCACAACCTCTTGCTGCTTGGTGAAGAGGTTATCAAACAGGCTTAACTCTTCCAGGTTTGTTAGAGCCACCAGACTGGAAGGCAGGGCATCCAGCTGATTCATGCCTAGATTGAGACTCTTGAGGTTGGTGAGGGAACCCAGTGCGGAGGGCAAACCTGCAGACGTCAGGCAGTTGTTAGACAGGTTGAGGTGTGTCAGCTCCTCCAGCTTGCTTATGGACTCAGGTACAGCCTCCAGCTTGTTGCTGTGTAGATCCAGCCGGCGGAGTGATGAGAAGCTCCCAATGTCATCTGGGAGTTTCTTTATCAGGTTGCAGCTCAGGTCCAACTCGTTCATGTTGGTCAGTTTGAAGAGACATTTGGGGAAGGTAATTATGCCCATCTTCTTCAGGCTGAGTCTGCGCTGTCCCTCTGCCGTCAGCTGCACGGCCTTCGTGGCCATCTTCAGGGTCACTTTTGTCCCTTTGGCTCCTTTCTTTTTAGGCATGGTGCTAGTAACACACACACACACACACACACACACACACACACACACACACACACAGCAGGTTCAGTTCAAAACCTAATCTCAGCCTTGCTTTTGTGGTTGTTGCCTCAAGAGACTGATTTTCAATCATTTGGCTAACTTACACCACCACACAGTAGTATAGGAAATAAATGTGTCGCGTGTGTGTGTGCGTGTGAGAGAGAGAGAGAGGCTGATGTGATTTATTCAGATACAGCGGCTCATGTATGGCCTGGGGCCAGAGGGGAAAGCATGCTCTCTGGGGAATGAGAGCATGGAATGTGTGTGTGTGTGTGTGTTGCAGTGTTATGTCTACACTACTGCGTGCTCACCCAGTGTTGCCCATGGGGGTATTTAAGAGCGCGACTCTCTAATTAAGGCTAATGCTGGGGAACAATAGGAGGAGGCGACGCTGGGTAAAACAGCAGAAACAGATGATGATGCTCCCTCACCATTCAACTGATTGAGCTGTTCGGCTTGTTCAGGGAAAGGAAGCTGTGTGTTTTCATGTGTTTGGGACATCCACATGCACATGTGTTTGCATACACGTCTGCACTGTGCTATGTGTGCATTTGCAAAGAAAGAGTCAAAGCAGGACTTTGATAAATGTTGGGAGTGTTGGAGTGTGAGGAGGGCTTTGCTCCTCTCCCCTCCCTCTCTGAAAGAGCAAGGTGTGTGTCTGTGTTTGTCTCTGTGTTACACCCCAAGGCCCTCTCTCGCCTCATTCATCATCCTCAGGATGAGAGAGGTTATCCACCGGTGCTTGTTCCCATTATAATGTCCTATAAAAAACTATTGCATGAAATTATTACCTACAATTAGATAACATATACCGGCCAAATACAATGATTGATTTAGTGTAGTTTTACAAAATAATTTGCTCAGGAGTTACTGGTGTTAGAAACTGGATACACTTGAAGCAGCCCCTCACTCTCTGGCTATTTATGCTATCCTATCCATTTTTCAGTTAGTATGCTATCTTTGTTTCAACAGTTTTTTAAAGGTAATGAAGATTATGTACTCACCAGATTTTATCTTGTTTTTGCTGGGTTAATGTTTGTGAAGTGGTGAGATTGTCTTCTGGTTTGGAAATGTGCCAGCTGAGTTAGATCCTGTGAATGAGTCATTACAGCTAAAAGCCTTTCACCCATGGACTGAAACAGATCACACACTGGAGCCACATTCTGATACACGGCTCCCTCTAGCACAGCTACAATACACAAAAAACTCTCAAAATGGGATTTCCTGTTTGGTCAGCTTCTATAAGTTGCACCAATAACAATCTGCTAAACCTACCTCCCAAAGTCTTATGGGAAAGTACAGAGGGGGAAAAAAAAAAATTCTTCGGTCTCCCTGCATGCAGCAGAGAACATCAAGCTTGCTTTTGTTTAAGAGTGTTACTTAGCAACGGAGGTGTTTGGCACCATGCGGTTATTGCCATGTTACAGCCCCACAGAGGGAAGCCAGCTTTCAGGAAGTGGTTAATGTTTTCCTGATTTAGAGTAAACAGATTTAGAGAAATGTTCCATGAGTAAAATTAAATGTTCAGCAACATCGTCATTTACCATAGATTTGTTTAACCAAAAACACGCTCTTGTAGTTTTATTAGAAATGAGATATTTTGACAGAGCACTTTGTCATTGCTGAAAACTTTTGTGTTTCTATTTGAGTGAGTTCTTACTAAAGAAGAAGGCATCTGAGAGCATATCTCTGCCAAGACCAACAAAATCCCCAATAAAATCATATTAAAAATGAGAAATGTCATTGAAATCAGCCCGTTATCACTGATAATGTGATAACCGTGGTAACCTTCCTGCTGCAGCCTGCAGACTGTGGTAGAAAGCACAGGGCAAATCCAACTTCAGCCTGTAACCGTGAATACATTCACCATTACTGTCACTATTACAGCAGTTATACTAACCTGGCTCTGCTCCCATCAGCAACATTAACCCGCTCCACACACCCTTGCTCG
This sequence comes from Lucifuga dentata, assembly GCA_014773175.1. Lineage (NCBI taxonomy): Eukaryota > Metazoa > Chordata > Actinopteri > Ophidiiformes > Bythitidae > Lucifuga > Lucifuga dentata. The sequence goes on along the minus strand of VXCM01004460.1, from coordinate 24,573 downwards.
CAAACACACACACACACATACACTGTCAAAGAAATGAAATAAAAGGGTCTCACGACTTCTCTTGGCTGCAGGTCACACTCTTTATTTTCGTGCACACAAGTACTGACATGCAGTTCAAGATTCAAGGTTCAAGATTTTTTATCACATACACAACAGTACAGTGGGTAGCAACGTTGTAGGCAGTGAAATTTGTGTCAAGAGTCAGATATGTACACATACATAGCCATATACACCTATACCATACACATTTTATATGGAGGATGCACATGGAAGTGATAGAGTGCATAAAGTGACATCGATATCAAGAGAGTGACTGTGTGGAGGTGTCTCTGTGAGTGCAAAAGTGTGTGTGTGTGTGTGTGTGAGAGAGTGAGCGTGTGCATGTCTGTTTATAAAGTCCCTCAGTTCAACAGTCTGATAGCTTGTGTGTAGCAGAGGAAGAGTTTGATGCTGGTCTGGTTTGGGTCTGAGTATCGTCTCAGCTTTCCTCCTCTCCTCTGGGTGAAGAGGTCCTGCATGGATGGCAGCTCTGACCTGATGATGTGTTGAGCAGCTTTGATGATCCTCTGCAGTGACTTGTGGTCCTGCTTGGAGCTTCTCCTGCACCAGGCTATGATGCAGCTGGAGAGAACGCTCTCTATGGTGCAGCTATAGAAGCTGCAGAGTGTCCTTCTGTCCATGCCGGACCTCCTCAGTCTCCATAAGAAGAGGCACTGGTTAGCAGTCCTGATCACAGAGTCAGTGTGTGTTGATCACTTCAGGTCCTCATTGATGTGGACCCCAAGGAACCTGAAGCTGCTGACCCTCTCCACTCCACTCCTCTCTGGTTCCATGCAGCTTCAAAGTGTCTCAGCCTCAGCTTCTGTTATTATACTGACAGCTGATCCAAACCCCTCATATGTCAGAGGGCTTCAGACTAGTAGTCTAGTTGAGACTAGGAGGCACTGTCTGTCACAGTGTGTTTATCTGTAGATTTTATTTTGGTATGTTTTGTTTTTCTTTTTGACTACAACTTTCCTTGTTTCCGGTTTCCGGCTCTGCCGATGCTGCAGGGGGGGATGCGGCTGTGCCTAATCAGTGCTTACCTGGCTACTTTAATGACAGTCCGCATCTTCCCTCTTCACCGGATCGTTGATTCAGCTCTACGGTTTGTCTCTTTGAGCCACTGTGTGTTTTTCTTCATGTACCGGGTTTTCTTGTATATTCTGTTTCCTGAGAATCACCTGTCGTTAGCCTAGCTCCCGTGCTGCAGAGACTTAGTTTGATTTTTTCCGAGTTCACCTGTCTAGGTTTTGCATATTGTGTTTTGTGTTTGCGAAGTTCTTTGCTTTGTTTTCTGCCTCCACCTTTTGTGGAGGTAGTTTTTGGTTATATATTGTTGTATAACGTTTTCTTATTTACTCAGTTGAATTATCACCTTTCTGATTTTGTGTAAACATATATACTATACATTGTATCGCTGATTTGTTTTCCTTTCCTGTAATATGTATGGTTACCTAACCGGAGTCACAAATTTTGAGTAATAAGTTTTGTGGTGTCTTTTTCTAATATTCAATATATACTTTATCTTTATTCTTAGTGTTTGGCGTTTGCTTTTGGGTCCTCAAATCTCAGCTTGTGTTTAGTGTGACCTGGAACGACCTGAAGCATCTCAGAAGCACACATCATCCATGACATTGGCTCCTTTCTGGAAATAACATAGACACTGGAGAATAAACATGAGTCCAGGAATGTAAGAATATAAAAATATAAGGATTAACACACGTGACTATAAATGAATAGCTTGAGTGTATGTTATAATATGCAGTAATATGAAAGATAATATACAGTAACTTTAATTCTCACAACACACACACATTGCACGTAGCGGTGTCTTAAAGGAGCCATCTCTAATTTTAATCACTTCTTTCTCTTATTGTTATCTATCTGTGCCTCAAAGTTCATCCAAATCCATTCATAACTTTTTGAGATATATTGCTTAAAAACAAACACACGACCGCTGGTGATCACATTTCTTAAAGTAAAGATTATCTTACAACAGGTTTCAAACAAACACCTAAGTTGAAGTAGCTGGAGAAGAAACTTTGCTGAACCTTTGAATGCTTTGTTTCTCAGCCACGCAGCACCACATCTTACCAGTGTTTCTGTCACTTGGTGGTCAATTTTGTGACAACAATGTGGTGTTTCTTTGTTTGATACCAAATCATCATCCACTGCTGTGTCATGTCAAAGCATTTCTTTTAAAAAAAATCACTTTGCAGAGTAATGCGTTACCTGAGACCTCATAGTTCATCTTAATACATTTCCTCATCACAAAACCTCTACTCATTATTTATGGCAGGTAGCATTTCAGTTTCCTGAACTCGCTCTCCTCTGCTTCCCTGATTTGGAAATTATGCAGTATTTCATTCCATCTGTGGATAGCAGAGCAACCAGCTACATGTTTGTGATCAACATCTGATGCTAATTCAAGGATTTTGTTTTTAATGTGTGTTAGGAAGATGCCTGTGGTTGAAAAGACAGCCTTTGCTAAATGGCAGGTAAAGACATGGCATTAACTGTTCCACATTTGTTCATAAATATTTTAGTGTGGTGTCTATCTGCAACATGCTTTACTCTTATCTGCATGCAGAGAGGCGACATGAGTAACTTTGAGTACTTGATGCATCTGAACACCCTCGCTGGGCGGACGTATAACGACCTGGTGCAGTATCCAGTTTTCCCCTGGGTTCTGGCTGACTACCAGTCTGAGGCAAGAAGTTGCACAGCAACATCTTTGTCAACAGAAAAACATAGATACTCTTTAAAGGACCATACCGGCTATTTTGCATGTTTGAGCCTAATATATTCAGTCTTCATACATGTTACATTACTGACAATCATTTCCCAAAGGATAAAACCGTATTTCAGCTTTCCTGATATTTTGCTAAATCTCTTAATCTTTCAAAATCAAATATTCAAGTGATACACCCACCTTAAAAATCCATGTTTCTCCTGCTAATAGTTACACAGCCTTATGAAGTCACGGTCCTTTAAATTTTTCCATAAACGCAGGTCTTCTTTTGGGACTATATTCCCCGGTGGAGGCATACATTCACTCCACGCTTTTTATTGAGCTTAAACACTAAAATTACATAACTTCTAAAAAAACCTGAATACACGTCTTGTTGGTGATGATGGATTACCTATCCCAAGAACGTTTACAGTATCAACAAGTTGATTTTAATAGCAGAATGAACTGAAACCAATGGAGGTCTGGAAGGTAGGAAAAACATTTTTAATTCACTGTTCCAGTAGTATGCTTTGGGAAATGATTGTCAGTAACGTTACATGCATGAAAAATGAATATATTAGGCTCAAACATGTAAAATGGCTGGTATGGTCCTTAAAGGTTCAGCATAATGGTAATATATACAGGTAATTGGAGTAATATCCCCAAATATCTATTTTGTGAACAGATGCTGGATCTTTCTGATCCTGCAACATTCCGTGATCTGTCTAAACCGATGGGAGCTCAGACTGAGAAGAGGAGACAGATGTTCATCCAGAGATATGAAGAAGTGGAGAACAGTGAGGGTGAAGATATTTATTCAGCTTTTCATCTTTCACTCTTCATGTTGTACAGCTTCTTTAAGTGTGTCCCTTTAAAATGCTGCACCCTCCAGGTGATTTAGCAGCTCGATGCCACTACTGTACCCACTATTCCTCAGCCATCATCGTAGCCTCCTTCCTTGTCAGGATGGAGCCGTTTTCTCAGACCTTCCAGACGCTGCAGGTGAGGCCTTTTTTCACGCAGCAACACACTCAGAGTAAACACAGTGGAAGCCTTTCCTGTTTGTTGGTGAAGGAATGACAATTTAAACCTGCTGACGGGTTCTGAACCTGTTTGAGAGCATAAGCGAGACACTCCAAAACACAGCACAGAGCTCTTTTATTTTTTCAAGGATTATTTTTTTTCTTCAATATTAATTTCATTTCAAATCAAACATTTCAGTATAATTTGAGGGATTAAATATGGAATGATAACTGACAGGGCTGCTTTCTCTCTGTCTGCTGGAGTGGTGCTGTTTAGTGCTTTGGGTTGAGAACTCTGACAACTGCAAAAGATTTGCTGTATCATTAATTCTGCCTTTTTAAAGTGTGCTGAAGCCTTCACTCACACACATGAATACACACACAAGCATTTTTTTGCTATAAATAATAAACAAGTGGCATATATGTAAATATAAATAAGTTAATGACATAAAAATTAGGAATGGTGGGTCTTACTGTCCTATTAGCAGGCAAAATAGCTGGTAAACCACAGTTGTGCATGACTGACCTCTATACCAACAGGATGATGAATAAAGCAGGAACATCCTGACAGACAGTTCCATCCTCTAGTCAGTCAGTTTGAAGTCTTGAAATCTAGGAGGCGCTATAGAGTGTCGCTGGCAGCCAAAAAAGGTTTTAAGAGATCTTTTATTCCAACTGCAATAAATATCCTTAACTCTACAAATTGAGCACTTTTACTTCTCCGTTGTCTGGCACTTGTAATTCTTTTTTTTTTTTTTTTTNTTTTTTTTTTTTTTTTTGTACGAACTGGTCAGGAGATCAGTTCCACTCACCCAGCAGCCTTTTGTAATCCAAGTACTGCAGCCGTCCACTGACACGTCACTTTTTGATGAAGAACGTAATCTTACTAATAATAAGATTCAGTCGATTTACTTTTTTTTGGCATGAAAACAGATTATAGGGAGATTTCAATATATATGCAAATAATAACAGTCGCATAGAAAGTATCTAAAGGAAGCCGATGCAAATAGCCACAGATGTTATCAATTTACAATCCAACATCCAATTGATTATAATGAAAAGGCATGCATATTTGATAGTCAGAATAAAGCAATAAAGATGTTAGTCTGGAGAATTACAGTGCATTTTTGTCTTCTAAAGCGTATAACGGGTGTGTCGTAATATCCATAACTAGATTTGCATCTCTAACATAGTTTATCCACTATATTAGTATACTATTTTCACTCATTGAGGTAATTGTTTTACTCTAAATTACATTCTCTCTCATGAGATTTCCATCATGGATTATAGAGTTTTACAGAAAGATGAAAAGGTTCCTTCAAAGGCTGGCAAATAATTTCCTGTTTATGTAACACAATCAAGGCTATAAAATATGGTTTAGCAGGCTGCAGCAGAGAGAGTCTTTTATTAATACAGCTGTTACACAGTTTTGTTTGACAGTGCTGTGCCTCATCTCCCAACAGGGAGGGTTTGACATCCCAGAGCGGATGTTTCACAGCGTGAAGAAGGAATGGGAGTCGGCCTCCAGGGACAACATGGGGGACGTCAGAGAGCTGATCCCAGAGTTCTTCTACCTCCCCGACTTCCTGCTCAACTCCAACCACATCCAGCTCGGTCAGACAAACTCCTCCTCTCTATCACTGAAAGAACTTAAGATATTTATCTTGCAGGTGTCCGTGCTGTCTGTCAGTCTTTACTGTGAAAAACCCCACAAAGGCAAAAACACCCCATTTGCCTTGGAGATGAATTTGTGTGTAAAGTGCCTAAATGTCATTAACATTGAACCAAAGTAAATGTGGTCTAATAATATAATAATAATTTTATTCTCATAGACCTCCCTTGGGTAAGTAAGAAAGGCCAACACATAGAATTCATGTGGCAGAGAAACAAAAAAAAACAACCAAGAACATACATCTTCACATACAACAGGCAATAAGTGGTGGTAAATAAATATTACATGTCTAAATGTCAATATAATCTCTTTACAAAATTTTGCTAAGTTACATTGAATTAAGGCATCTTTAGAGTTACATAACTTATCTATCTTATATACATTTGGTCTATAATAATAATGACACTCATCACCCAGTTTCCCCAAATTACAACACGTACATAAACGACTGGAATATTCAACGCCATGAAATCTACCTGTAACCACTGGAAGTCCACTGGCTCCACACCTGAACATGGCCTAAAACACCATGTCACCATTTAAACTGCAGGGAAAGTTTTCCAGCTGTGTTTAAATATCCTGTCGTTTGTACACACTGTTGTCACGTATTTCAGTTTTCCAGCGTTGCCTCAGTATGTCAGATATTCTCATTTCAACTGTGGCTTTGCTATGCCTGTCGTTTGCCACACCAGTACATCCCCACAAATAAGAAAACCCTGGATCATCAGATATTAGTTTTAACTTCACTCCGCTGAAATGTCTGACTTCGTGTCGTTTGTGAATAATGGTGATGTGACCAGACGTGCGTGTACTGTCTATTCATGTGTCTGTAGGCTGTATGGAGGATGGTACTGCTCTGGGAGATGTGGAGCTGCCTCCGTGGGCCAAAGGTGACCCCCAGGAGTTTATTAGAATCCATCGAGAGGTCAGTGACCCCTGACCTCTGTCACAATTGGCCAATTCGGCCGAGTGCATACAGGGACTTTTACAGGGACTTTTCCCATAAGACTTATTAATGTTTCTCAATACTACCTGACCAATGTTCTGAAGATGTACTGTTTTACTCTCATAGAAAACTCTAGAGAGGCAATAGCATTGCTTCTTCATTCATCCTGAATAGGAAATCTATCTTATTCACAAAACCCACGTCTCAGTTTTTTTTTTTTATTTTGTCAAAAGGCTGCCTTGTCCCTTTGAGTTTGGCTGATGGCCTTGACAAAGAGTCATTCGTTTCTGTTAGCACTGACTGTTTCCACATTTTTTTTTTGCTTTTAGTTCATTAAGAATAGCATCTATCTGCATTTTAGACTCATGTTAGGACAACAAGCCTATTTAACATGATGCAGGACAGGCACTGTTTTTCATAAAGCTATTACTCCTGCCTGTTGTTTATGAGCTGAATGTTGTCTCTTCTCTGTGTAGTGTTATTGTGTATCTGTTCTATTTCCTTAAGTTGCTCTGGTTTCTTCAGTGAATATGAGCCTCCCTTTTTCCATTCCTGAGGCATCTGTGATGGTTATCACTCTATAATCTACTGAAGTACTCATATCGCTGCCATTCTCATAAAATTAGCGACTTCAGAAAATCATGTTTTTTTTATTCACAGACAAATTAACTCAGGACAAAATATATCTCTGTAACGAGACAAGAGCACAATCTTATTTTTTCAGCTTTCTGGTTCTTCCAGGATGGAGTTATTAAGATTGGGTTTAAGGACACTGCTGGTCATAATGCCCACTTTTTCCTTCATTAACTGTTCACAGCCACTAATGAGCTAATTCTACCCAAGTATTTTTTTTTTTAATTTCTTATGTGAAGATTAGCTCATAATGTAGCCATGTAGCTTCCTGCTGTTCCAGACTTTTAAATTGACTTTTAGAAGAAATCAAGCAGTGTCTGAAAATGCACAACCAATCCGATTATTCAAAGTTTCCTGTATTTCTAAACTGTTTGACTGATGGTTTTGGTCCCACTGTAATAACAAAAGCACTGCACAGAACTGCATTTTAGGAGCGCGCAGAGCAGGTGGAGTGGTTTTGGAATATTACATGAGTCTGTTGTAGTCCACCTAAAATGCTCCATCTTCACCGTTTCCTCAGGCCTTGGAAAGTGACTATGTGAGTTCACACCTACACCTGTGGATTGACCTGATTTTCGGGTACCGGCAACAGGGTCCTGCTGCTGTGGAAAGTGTCAACACGTTCCATCCTTACTTCTACGCCAAAAAGCATAAATGGTGGCAGGCTGCGACAGACCCCCTCATCAAGAGCACAATCTTAGGATATGTCAGCAACTTTGGCCAGGTTCCAAAGCAGGTATGGACAATGGGCTTTGAAGCAGCAAGCAGCAGATGTGCAGAACATTACATTATATGTTTGGTGCAGGTGCGTCATTTCATTGTGTTAAACCAAATCCTTTGTGTGTGTTGATAGCTTTTCTCCAGCCCACACCCACCCCGCAGCAGCTCCAAGAAAGACGGAGTACAACCACCACATCCGACTCCCTTTTTCTTCAAACTGGACAAACTCAAGACCACTGCCCAGCCCTTCAGAGGTACATGCTGACAGTAAAAGAATAGCTTGAATTCTCAAGCTCATATAAGTTAAAATATATACAACCAATTAAGAAGGTTCAGAGGAGAGCAACTAAACTGAGTCCCGATCTTAAAGAGCTGGCACATGAAGAAAACTGCAGTTACCAAATTCAGTATATAGGTGATACGGAGGAGACATGATTGAGGTTTATAAACTGTATGATGTCACTGTCGAGCCGATTGTACATTTATGGAACAGCAGCTACAATTTAAGAGGGAACTCTTTAAAATAGTTTTATCAAAGGCGCCATTCTGAGAAGAGAAAGAGTTTCTTTCCTCTTCGCATTATTAAAACATGGAATGATCTTCCTGACGATGCAGGCCCCTACTGTTAATTCATTTGAAAACAGTTTGGATAAATTCTGTTCAGCAGAGGTTATTTTATATAATTATAAAGCTGAGTTGTATGTATTTATGCTGTTGACATTGATATTATTAATGTTATTTTAATTGTAATCTGTTTTGCTGTATATACATTTTTTTTTTTTTTTTTTTTNTTTTTTTTTTTTTTTTTTTGGTTGAGTCTGGTGTCGAGGATTGTAAAAATCCTATATTGGAAAAATTTCAATAAATTTCACTAAAAACACTATTAATCATAATTAAAGGTATAGAATTAAAGTACCTATAGAGTATCTAACCTATGCAATTGTTGTATTATGATTGGTACAAATAACTCAAGAAGCATTTCTGTTTTCTGTTGTGTAACAAAGTTCAGTGAATTGTAGTAATCTTTTTTTGTACTATTTTATATTTTCCCTTTTTTATTTTATTTCACTGTGATATCAGTTATTATATACAAGATGTGGCTGGTCTCCATGGACTGTTGAAACAGGCCAGATATGTCTATAGATTAATTTACAGTATGGAAGGAGAAGTAGGAGCTATCAGTTAGAGCGACAATATGGAGATGACTCTTCAGCTGAGCCCTACTTAATAATCTGAATATCCCTACAGGCCCACTGAGGCAGCGGAGATGAATCTGCAAATGCTCAGGGAGGGATCTCTGCATATTACATTTCATATTAAATCTTAGAGTGTCTGATCTGATCAATAAGCAGATAGAGATGAATAGGAGGCAGAATGCAAAGTCTAATGCAGACACGACTTCTTTCTGGGGATTTTAGAAGTGCAACTGGCAATAGGATATAATGATTTCTGCCCGTTGGTACATGAATAGGTCAATTACTGGCACAATTACAGTGTCTCTACATTGTCTCTTTGTCACATATACACATACACCTTATGCTGTCCCAGACCTGTGTCCCTAAGGGTAGAGCCTCAGCACGGTGTAACCTTGGAATAGCTGTTTTAATTGCCCAGTTTTCTGTGGTCAATTTAATGAAATTCGCTTTAAGTTTACTCGGCGCCCAAACTCTTTAATGTGATGTTTTTGAAGAGCCATTACCTTTATTTGGCCAGGTAAGTTCATTCAGTTTCACTAAAGGCAGAATGAGGTCACCTTTACTATTTTTTTTTTTTTTNTTTTTTTTTTTTTTTGCATCATAACTTCTTCTGGCTGCGATAAGTTTTAAGAGACAAAGTTTTAAAAATAACAACAGTTTCTTCCTAAACTTCTTGCTTCTGATGCCTCTCACAGTAACGCGGTGATTCTCTCTGCAGAGCTGCTGAGAGGCCCTGTAGGTCAGATTGTGTGTCTGGAGAAAGAGGTCCTGGTGCTGGAGAGAAACCGGCTCCTTCTGTCGCCTCTGAGCAGCTGCTTCTTCAGCTGGAGCTTCCCCGACAACAGCTGTGCCTTTGGAAGCTACGCTACAGAGAAGGTATATATGTAAATATATTAAATAAACTGTTTTTACATGGTCTTATTTCACAACTTTAAAGCCGTGCCATGTTGCATGGATGAAACTGATCCTGAAGGCTTAGATCTGTTATCCAAACACCCAACTAGCAAAATTTGAAACATGATTTAAAGGACCATACCGGCCATTTTGCATGTTTGAGCCTAATATATTCAATTTTCATACACGTAACGTTAAAATCATTTCCCAAAGCATACTACTGGAACGGTGAATTAAAAATGTTTTTCCTACCTTCCAGACCTCCATTGGTTTCAGTTCATTCTCTATTAAAATCAACTTGTTGATACTTGAAACGTTCTTGGGATAGGTAATCCATCATCACCAACAAGACGTGTATTCAGGTTTTTTTTAGAAGTTAAGTAATTTTAGTGTTTAAGCACAATAAAAAGTGTGGAGTGCATGTATGCTTCCACCAGGGAATATAGTCCCAAAAGAAGACCTGCATTTATGGAAAAAATTAAAGAACCATGACTTCATAAGGCTGTGTAATATTAGCAGGAGAAACATGGCTTTTTAAAGTGGGTGTATCACTTGAATATTTGATTTTGAAAGATTAAAAGATTTTACAGAATATCAGGAAAGCTGAAATACGGTTTTATCCTTTGGGAAATGATTGTCAGTAACATAATGTGTATGAAAATTAAATATATTAGGCTCAAACATCAAAATGGATAGTATGGTCCTTTAAGACTCACTCAGACCATTCATCCCAACACTTTTTACAAATAGTCAAAAATTCTGGATGGCAAATATCCGTCAGGCTTCCCTGACAGTTTCGTTTCACCATTATATAATCAACTGAAAGATGTTTTAAAGATGATGAAATATTAAGCATTAGTGCTGCTCATTATATGTTGCACGTGGCTTTGTTTTAAATGAAGATGCGGAACTAAGATGAGATGAGGAGGAAGTGTGTCTCTGGGTGTTATAACTTTGTAGATCTTGAAAGCACCTGGTAAAACCTTTCAAACAGCACGATGGCGTAAGTAAAATTAAGTTGGTCAGTGATACCTAATGCTGCTGTTATAGCTTTAGTACATGGCCATTTACTTTATAAGTGGTTTAATATAATAAGACCCCCTGAAAGAAATAAGAAGTGTCTCACCTCAACAGGGCTGCATAGGAAATCTGTGGAAATTAATTTGTCATCAGAAAAAAATCCTTTATCTGCCTTTTTAAAGTAAAGGCAAAGACAGTCAAGACAAAACTACATCATACATACTTTATTATTAACTTATTGTCATGTGGTCATTCATTTGTTGTAGACCTTTGCAGTAAGTGAGACTTTGTGTGACTGGGGGGAGACGTTGTGTGCTGCCTGTCCCAACCCAACCACCATTGTCACCGCGGGAACCAGCACGGTGGTGTGTGTGTGGGACGTCGCGGTCAGCAAAGGAAAACTCACACACATGAAACTCAAACAGGTCAGTCTGTCTGCACGTGTGTTTGCATCAGAGATCTTACTAAAGGACCATACCACCCATTTTTCATGTTTGAGCCTAATATATTCAATTTTCATACATGTTACGTTACTGACAATCATTTCCCAAAGCATACTACTGGAATGGTGAATTAAAAATGTTTTTCCTACCTTCCAGACCTCCATTGGTTTCAGTTCATTCTGCTATTAAAATCAACTTGTTGATACTTGAAACGTTCTTGGGATAGGTAATCCATCATCACCAACAAGACGTGTATTCAGGTTTTTTTTAAAAGTTATGTAATTTTAGTGTTTAAGCTCAATAAAAAGCGTGGAGTGAATGTATGCCTCCACCGGGGAATATAGTCCCAAAAGAAGACCTGTGTTTATGGAAAAATTTAAAGGACCGTGACTTCATAAGGCTGTGTAACTATTAGCAGGAGAAACATGGATTTTTAAGGTGGGTGTATCACTTGAATATTTGATTTTGAAAAATATCAGGAAAGCTGAAATACAGTTTTATCCTTTGCAAAATGATTGTCAGTAACGTCACATGTATGAAAATTAAATATATTAGGCTCAACCATGCAAAATGGGGGGTATGGTCCTTTAAGCCTGCCACAGCACAGCCATATGCATGCTTTCTTTTTTTTTTCTCTCTCTCTCTCTTAAGCCATTATATGGTCACACGGACTCGGTGACGTGCCTGGCTGTGTCTGAGGTTCAGAATGTGATCGTGAGCGGCTCCTGTGACCTCACCTGTATCCTGTGGGATCTGGAGGAGCTACGTTACATCACGCAGCTGGCAGGACACAAGGCCAGCATCTCTGCTCTGAGTATCAACGAACTCACTGTGAGTCTTTGACTTTCTCTCCTTGCCTGACTTCTCAGAACGTCTTTGTCTGCTCCTTCTTTTGCTGACAGCATGCATAGTCTTCATTTTTTGTGTATGACGGTATACAGTGTGTGGCGGCGTGTGTGTGTGCACGCTCATGGGCATTAATACAAATTTCTCGGTCCAAGGGTGAGATAGCGTCATGTGCAGGGCCTCATCTTCACCTGTGGAACATGAAGGGTCAGCTGTTGGCCTCTCTTGACACTTCCTGTGGGCCTCAGGAAGACATCCTGTGTGTCAGCTTCACGCAGCGACATGAGTGGGATGCCAGGAACGTCATTGTCGCTGGCTGTGCTGATGGCGTCGTACGGGTAAGCTTTTGTGTTAGTGAACAGTGGTAGTGGATGTGCATGAGAGAGGATGTCTGTCCTCTTTCTGGAGGCAAATAGAGTTTCTGCTTTGTAGTTCTACAGCATACTCTACAGTGTTCAGACGTGGCAGTCATTATTTTGGTATTAGCCATGCAGGTAGCCACTTGGATGTCCATCAAGGTTTTAATAACAGCATATGAGTTGCGTGTGTTTGCTGTGTAAATGTTTTTGCTTATGATTATTATCAGCATCTCTGCAATCAAAGCTGCAAAAGCTAAATTGGGCTTCACTTGGGAGTGGGTGGCCGTGACACATGCACAACAAATGGGATTATTACTTTATTATTACCTTGAGTTATGGGCTGTGTGTGTATGTGTGCGTGCGTGCGTGCATGCGTGCGTTTGTTATTATGTTGAATTATGTCTGATTTTGCTACTCGTTATGTGTCTCTCACACAGATATGGAGGACAGAATACACTAGAACACAATTACCTGGCCCTCCAGAAGAGCCTGTGTCCCCAGGGCAAGACCATACAGCGCAGACAGCGAGAGACGGTAATGCTGCTGTCGTACTTCTAACACTAATGCATATGACACACACGTGGCAGTAGGACATACATGCAGGTCTTCTGTTTACAGCAGTGAAGATGTTTGGAGTGCTGAACAGACTGACCCAAATGCAGCTCGACCAAAAGAAATATTTCTTGAAATTCATATCTCAAAAAGAAAGCTGTCTAATTAGATTTATCCTTAAGTGCGAGATGATTATTCTTAACTGCTCATCTCAGAGCTAGATGAGAGTTTATAATGCTTGCTCCATCCCTCACTAGCACTAGGGCTAGCAGGAATTATGTTATTATAAAGTTATTAAACATAGAGGCAGTAAACACTGATGAGTAATTCTGCTGACGTGAGTGTGCGTGTATAATTTAGAAAGCAATAATACCCAGATCCAATTTGGCATACGTTGGTACAGCCTCATGTCACCTCATAGGAGTATTATACTTGGCAAATTACACTGAGACAAGTTTTTAGCACAACACTGTTTATATTGAAGGGATTTTTCTCCCTGTAGCAGCCTGGTGACCACACGCAACACTTCATGCTTTAGTAGGTCAGGTTTACAGACATGGTGTCCCGTGACTCAGTAACACGGAGGATGAGACCTCAGTGGAAGTAATCTCATTGATGTGTCCACAGTGGGCAGCCTGTGTGTGGATAAAGGCTGGGAGAGACATCTAGTGTTGCGTCGAGAGCTGAACCGAAGTCAAGCTGCATCTCATCTCCGCTACAAAACTAATCCATCTATCACAGCGCTGGCCATGTCCAGGTACAGCATCTATAACACATAGTACACATACACAGAGGGGTCATTAAAGGACCATACCTTTAATAGTATAGTCCTTTAACCAGTGATTGTGCATGTTTGAGCCCATATTATATACAACCTGTTACATTACTAACAACCTATTTCCATAATATACTGCTTTAACTGTAAATTTTAGAATTGTTTTTCCTACCTTCCAGACTGCCACGTTTCAGTTTGTTCCAGTACGATCTTAAAATCAACTTGTAGAGATTTCAAACATGCTTTAGATACATGATCCACCACAGCAAATAAAGGAACTTTATTTAACTGATCGAACACGGAGCTGCACAGCCAGGAAAAGTAGTCCCAGGAGAAACCGCCTTTTTACAACAACCGGAAAACTTAAAAACAACTGTCACTTCTACAGTCATGTATAAGTGTGAGAAGGTGAAACATTGAATTTTAAGGTGTGTATCACCTGAAAATTTGATTTTGAAAGGTTAGGGGATTTGAAAAAAATAACAGGAAACTAAAATACGGTTTTATGCTTTGGAAACTGGCTGTCAGTAACTTAACATGTATACATGTTGTTTACTGTATATTAGACTCAAACATCGCTGGTATGCAGCATACTGGCAATCGTGCATGTTTTAGCCTAATATATTCAATTTTCATACATGTAACGTTACTGACAATCATTTCCCAAAGCATACTACTGGAACGGTGAATTAAAAATGTTTTTCCTACCTTCCAGACCTCCATTGGTTTCAGTTCATTCTGCTATTAAAATCAACTTGTTGATACTGTAAACGTTCTTGGGATAGGTAATCCATCATCACCAACAAGACGTGTATTCAGGTATTTTTTTAGAAGTTACATAATTTAAGCTCAATAAAAAGCGTGGAGTGAATGTACTGTATGCCTCCACCGGGGAATATAGTCCCAAAAGAAGACCTGTGTTTATGGAAAAATGTAAAGGATCGTGACTTCATAAGGCTGTGTAACTATTAGCAGGAGAAATATGGATTTTTAAGGTGGGTGTATCACTTGAATATTTGATTTTGAAAGATTACAAGATTTTACAAAATATCAGGAAAACTGAAATACGGTTTTATCCTTTGGGAAATGATTGTCAGTAACGTAACATGTATGAAAACTGAATATATTAGACTCATACCTGCACGATCGCTGGCATGGTCCTTTAAGTTTCCGTTTAACCAAGAAAAACAGATATAATTATTTTGCACTTCTTCAACTGATTGAATTGAGACTGAATTCGCACTTACGATGAACAAAACATGAGCAAATCTCTCCGTTTGTAGAGTCCAACATCAGCTAAGGCATCAATATCTCTCAGGAACAGTGACAACAAAAATGAAACAAATGTAGAAACTTTAGTTTGTGCAGCTTTAGTTTGTACAAATGTACCTAATAAACTGTATTATTGCTTACCTACAGCATGCTATCTGCACACATCTGTACATGCTCACTGATTTAGTAAGCAGCTATTATTCCTATTAATAAGACCCATCTCTGTGTGCAGGAGCCATGCCACCCTGCTGGTGGGTGACACCTGGGGCAGAGTTTTCTGCTGGACCTGTGAGTGAAAGGTGGCAGGATTGTGCACAAACATACCTCTGGCCTCCATCTTCATATAACCTCAGTCCTCTTTCTGCTGACTGTCTCAGACCTCAGACCTCTCCAGACATCAGTGTCCTCAGTCTGATATCAGCCGAGGATTGAAAACTGTTTCACATCCTTCATGTGCGGCCAGGGAGCGTCATATCAGCACATTTGGGATATTTGAATCTGTTTACAGTTCATGGATAAAGTGAAGATTATGAAAATGTGTGAATTTTAACAAATGTGACCAGATATAGAATATAATACCTCTAAAGTAAATATTTAATTCTGTATGTTTTGCTGTAAATACTGAATACAAATTTTAAAAAAAATTTGTGGCCATTGAGTATTGTATAGCAGTTTAAAATATCAACTAACAGCATCTATTTTATACTATTTAGCATCTAACAAGGCAAGTCCCTTGTTAGATGGTGAAGTCCTGTCAGTCTGATGGAGCTGGTTAAGGACCACACTGAGAAGCTGAACAGTTGAATGCTGAAAAGAGGAGAGAATTACACCTTTACAGTTTTCTCAGTCACTCTGGCTCAATTCTCAAATGAGAATTATTTTTTTCAAAGCAATAAGTTCATATCACTGAACACTTCATTTCTTGTTCACACCAGATTTGAATTTCTTATTAATTTAAGCAAATTCCACGTGTTTTGGCATGTGTGCAAAAGAGTAAATATAATTGTCTACACTTTGCACAGTAACTACTACACATGGCTGCTGATCAGAACTGATGATTGATTCTCAGAGAAATGATCAAATTCTTCACATCTTCCAAACATTCTGTCATCATGTGAGCCGTCACATGTAAAATGATCAGACTCTGTCAGACATACATGTATGTTCNCATTCTGTCATCATGTGAGCCGTCACATGTAAAATGATCAGACTCTGTCAGACATACATGTATGTTCCATAAGCATCTCTGGCCAGACCAACAAGAGCCATGGGACGGCCACCAAGATGATGGAACAATTCAGTGTTTTTTACAGAACTACTGCAGGTTTTTTTTTTTTTTTTTTTTTTTGCATGGATGTCATTTTGTGGCGAATTTTCTGTTCACTATATATGACTTTGCATTCAAGAAATATGTCAAAATGGACATGAAAATGTGAATTTTCTGTTTCCATGTAACACATTGCTACAAAAATAAATTTACTGTACAATTCAAATGTGTATCCTTTTTCTGTGTACTACAGTACTGTACAGTACTGACTTTTCCCAGTAAACTTTTNAATGTGTATCCTTTTTCTGTGTACTACAGTACTGTACAGTACTGACTTTTCCCAGTAAACTTTTACCTGCTGTTGAAATCGGTTTCTAAAAAGCTCAGTGTGAAACACAGCAGCATTCAGCCAGACAAAACTCACATTTTTGTATCGTACAGCAAGCAGTCAGTATCAACAAAAAAAGTAGAACAAAACTGAAATTTGTATTTCAGAAATGCTGTGGTGAAAAAACATCTAAATCTTTTGACCAGTACGGCTCACAGGATGACAAAAATCCTTTTCATTTGGTGGCTTTGGCCAATTTACTGACACAGGAACTAGGTTTTGAAGGATGAATTAAATGTTTTGGGTGACTTGCTACATTTTGCAGACATGCAATAGAATTGTGACGTCCCATAAAACAGTTGTGACAAATGCATTTATAGTTTAGAGAATGTTAAGACTGTTTAAAAAAAAATGAGCCAAAGCAACTGAGAAAAACTGTAATGTTATCTACAGCGTTCAGCCAGACAAAACTGATTCTGGTATCGTACAGGAAGCATCAATGTCAACAAAAAGTACAACTAAGCTGAAATTTGTGTATAAGAAATATTTCCAGGGTTGATGCCATGGTGAAAAAACATCTAAGCACAATTTATTTCCACATATTAAGGCTGGATTTACACAATCAGGCACGTGACCTGATTCTGATCTTTTGCTCACGTGACACATATCAGACACGCTTCCTGAAGATGTAAATGGNCTGATTCTGATCTTTTGCTCACGTGACACATATCAGACACGCTTCCTGAAGATGTAAATGGTAAAAACCATATGGAATCAGATATTCTCAGATCCGACTTGCATATGCAGAAATAAATCGGATATATATCAGATATCCACCAATGTGACTGCTGTCTAAATCCACAGATCAGAATTTCCTTCCCATTCTGAATCCTACGTAACGTTCTGCTTTATCTGCATATGATGATGTCATCAATATCATGACGCTCTCTGTAAACAGAAATGGAGGACATACTACATATATCAGACATGCTGATGTGTGTTTATGTCAAATAGACATGTTAGTGTGTGATAACAGGCTCCTGTTACAGCAGCAAAACTCCAACTCCACCCGCTTCTCCTCCGTGATTAACCGATGAACATACGTGTCCTGATGGAGAGGTAAACCTCACACAACATATCAGATGTTTCTCTCTGCATGTGAAAGTTTTAACCTGCTGATCAGATTTTAAATACTTCTCTCATCTTAGTCCACTGAAGTATTTTGTTTACATGCGTCTCAGAAATGCGTGCATGCGTAGCTGCATCCTGCTGCTACAGGTCAAAGGTCAAAGCATGTAAATACAGATATCAGATANGCGTAGCTGCATCCTGCTGCTACAGGTCAAAGGTCAAAGCATGTAAATACAGATATCAGATATGAGCAGCTTAATAAAGAAAATGTAAATACGCTGGACAAAACATCAGATGTAGGCAAAAATCAGAACAGAGCATCAAGACTTGTATAGTAAGTCAGCCTCAGAGGCCCAAATCGGATCTGAGAATATCTGATTTCATGTGGCTTTTTACCGTTTACATCTTCAGGAAGCGTGTCTGATACTTGTCACGTGAGCAAAAGATCAGAATCAGGTCACGTGTGTGGTCGTGTAAATCCAGCCTTAGTCACACCATGTTCATGAGCATGTAACCACATTTACAAAAACCTGAGGAGACTCAGCATGAAACATAACTCTTTCTCAGACTGGTCAGTGAAAAAGTATACCGATCCATCCCTGCACGTATGTTCCTGTAAAAAATAAGTTACCGTGTTGAGTGAGGGTAGATTGTCTGCCTCTCTTATTTGCTCTCATGTACATTTGCCACTCCTCTGTCATAAAGGAAGAGGTCTTTCTCTTTAACCTTTGTGTGTGTGGCTAATTGTGCTAAGTGGAGTAGCTTAATAGAGTGGAAAATAGTCCTCATAATTTTCCTGGAGAGCGAGCAATGACCTTCTCTAAAGACAACGGCTATCTCCATTCTCTCTACACCACTGGTTTTATGATATGAAATGTCAAACCACTGGGTTCCTCAGAATAATTAAATCAAATAAATTATTGCACCAAGGCAGAACCATCTTGTAGCCTAACCCAATTATAATGCACTGTAAAGCTAATTATTAACCATGATTACAATTAGTCTAATTTAAATAAATGTAGTCATTAGTGGGTTCATCCTAGTCAGTGGGTCTGAGCTGTGGGGGATGATGCTCTGTGTCTCACTCACACTCTCCCACTCACACACACACACAACGCTGTGGACGAGCATCCTTCTCCCTCTCCACCTCTGTCTTCATTCCATTTTTCACAAACTGACCTTCATCAAATGGCCAACACCTCTCACCTTTCCTGGGCAGTTGAGGATAATGCCTGCTGCTTCCAGCATTTACATTAGCGCTTTATGACTGTGCTATGTTAGTCAGAAAAGACTCCCCACATCTGTTTGTCTATCAGTCTCCTTTCTAAATATTAAGCCCATATTATGATTCATATAAAGCAATGATTCTACACTTGAATGTTATACCCAGACATTTATTCATTTGATGTAATAGTATTATATTTATAGAAGCCTGCAGCAGAGAGCATGAACAGCACGTTCTCCACACTCTTCGGACTTGAAAAGTCAACAGAGTGTTCCTGAACGTGCAGACGTCTGGCTCACAGGCCACCGCCGCCAAACAAAACCAAAGAATTACAAGAACACAAACTGCTGTGATAAAAAGGATCCATGCAGAGGAAACACAAAGGCTTTATTCTGTTTGACTTTGTTTTGTTTGTAGCAAAAATGTTAAAGCATCCAAGGACCATACCATCCATTTTGCCTGTTTGAACCTAATATATTAAATTTTCATACGTGTTACGTTACTGACAATCATTTCCCAAAGGATAAAACCGTATTTCAGCTTTCCTGATATTTTGCTAAATCTCTTAATCTTTCAAAATCAAATATTCAAGTGATACACCCACCTTAAAAATCCATGTTTCTCCTGCTAATAGTTACACAGCCTTATGAAGTCACGGTCCTTTAAATTTTTCCATAAACGCAGGTCTTCTTTTGGGACTATATTCCCCGGTGGAGGCATACATTCACTCCACGCTTTTTATTACGCTTAAACGCTAAAATTACATAACTTCTAAAAAAAACCCTGAGTACACGTCTTGTTAGTGATGATGGATTACCTATCCCAAGAACGTTTACAGTATCAACAAGTTGATTTTAATAGCAGAATGAACTGAAACCAATGGAGGTCTGGAAGGTAGGAAAAACATTTTTAATTCACCGTTCCAGTAGTATGCTTTGGGAAATGATTGTCAGTAATGTTACGTGTATGAAAGCTGAATATATTAGACTCAAACATGCAAAATGGATGGTATGGTCCTTTTAGGTCATAATGTTAGTTCATAAATACACTCTTGTCTTTTGGAGGTCACACGATCCCGTTTGTTACAGTGAATCTGTGATCCATGTGTCCACAGCTGTTGTGTTTACAGCTCTTTCTCCTGGAAGAGGATCTGAGCGTACACGGTGTCAGGGCTGCAGGGCGCGGGGTCCGGGCTGGAGGAGGCCGGGGGCTCAGGCCTCGGTCTGACCAGCTCCAGCTCTGCATACGTCAGGCTTTCCTCCTGTGATACTCGAGGCTGGAGCAGGAAAGCAAAGGAGGAGAAACATTTGAAGGTTTTTTTTCCCCACAGAAACACTACATGGAACCAGTCGTTTCACTGTAAACGTGTGTTTAATTTTTGAATGCTTTTCTGCTGTACAGAATTTGCAGAAGCTCTTGGAATGCCCATTTTACTGAACTAACTCTTTGTACATTAAGACCCTCTGATCTGAATGAATGCAGTCATGTTACCTCTGACCAAGGAGCTTTACATGTTCTAGTTTGTTTGAGCAGGATTACTCAGAGACCAATCTAGAACCCATTACATTTTGGTGCCAATCCAGATCCGGGGCAGATCCAGGAAATTTTTTAAATGGTTCATTAACACTGGGAGTTTTTAATCTGTTTGTCAATTTCTTCAAAAGTAATAACACCAATTAAAATGAAAAAAAAATCAGGTGCATTTATTCCATGATAGCCTCTCTAATGAATGCCCATCTAGTTTGAATAGTTTTCTACTGTACTTGTTTGGCATTTTTATTGTAAAACCAATGACGCATTCTAAATAATTGTGTTTGAGAAGCAATAAAACTAAATAGAATTATCAATCCCATAATGGATTGAAAAGACTCCAATAAACTCCTACGCAATCACACAATCATGAAACCCATTCTGTGCTGTGCGCATAAAAAAAAGCATTTTTCAAAAATGCAAAATACATAATTTTAACAATATAAGACCATTCTATAATTGTTTTATAGAAAGTGCAGATACATGATAATGCAATAATTAATTTTTTTTTAATCAATCTGTCATACTGTGAGTATGACAGCTGAGAAGAAGACTTACAGCAGCAGATCTTGCCTGATTCTTCAACCTTCTGGGCTTCTGAGGTCTCTGAGCAGCAACACACACTGAAAACCAGAAACATGCAGTGAGACTGCCAACAACACAAACATCATCTTTACATTTTTTTTTTTTTACACTAAACCTGCACAATGTCCAGTCTCACCCTGGACATGTGGGACTGGACATGTGGACTGCAGAGGTAGCCTTCGTTTAAAAACACACACACAGTCTGGATGCTGACCTGCTCTTCTCCCTTCATGTGAACCGTGACCTGATCCAAACAAGCTCAGAGGCCTTTAGAAAAACCTTTGTGGAGATGCATGAAGCTGGTAAACCTTGCAAAAGTATCTCTAAAGAACAATGGTCTTTTATTTTATATTTTATATAGTATATTTCTTTAAAGGACTGTACCGGCCATTTTGCATGTTTGAGCCTAATATATTCAATCTTCATACATGTAACATTACTGACAAACATTTCCCAAAGGATAAACCGTATTTCAGCTTTCCTGATATTTTGCAAAATCTCTCAAAATCAAATATTGAAGCGATACACCCACCTTAAAAATCATAAGGCTGCTTGTTGCGACCCTGCGGTCGTATTTTGGTTATATTTGTGTGTTCTTGTATTTGTGTTTTTCTATTGTTCGGTTTTTCTTCACTGGCCTGTTGCGGGCCGTACCTGTGTGTGTCTGTGTATGCGTGCAGGTAGCGTCCCTCATTGGATAGTTTGGAGGAGCGTATCGTGTGTGGATTGGTTCCTGGGATGCCATCGCCTACGCTGATTGGCTGATGAAGATCAAGCCGGGATTCAAAAAGCCCAGCTGACAGCTCCTCGGTGTCGGGGTTTCCCTGCCTCGTCCGCTCCCAACTAACGCCACTCTGTGTTCTGTGTTTGTGGTATTTTGTTAATGTGTATTCCTGTCCTTTATTCCACTTGGTGATCCTAGTGAGGATATTTTGTGTTTCATGCCAGGCTACTTTTGTGCGTTCTGTTAGTTCTGGTTAGTGCTCGCTATTCAGTCAGTCATTGCATTTGAGTCCTGTGTGGATATTTTGCGGTCCAGTGGAACCTTGTGTGTGTGTCAATTAACCCAGATCTTTATGCAAGCCTTTCTGCTCTGTTTGTTTCTGTCATTCTGCTGTATATAATTGTAAATAAATATTGTCATCTTTCTTTTACTGTAACTCTGTTATTGTCCTTTCTTGGGAGTGGGCGTGGTTGGGGAAACTTCAAACGCATGTTGCGCCCAGTTCCCTAGGCTGGGCAAAACACTGCTAATAGTTACACAGCCTTATGAAGTCATGGTCCTTTAAATTTTTCCATAAACGCAGGTCTTCTTTTGGGACTATATTCCCCGGTGGAGGGATACATTTAGTAGTATGCTTTGGAAAATAATTGTCAGTAACCATATGAAAATTGAATAGATTGGGCTCAAACGTGCAAAACATTGGTGGTCCTTTAAACCAGCTCTGTTCTACAGAGCTGGTTTAAAGGACCATACCAACATTTTGATGAGACAAAAGTTAATTTTTCTTAGTCAGAGCTGCACCGTGGTGTAGTTGGAAGGGGCAAAAAGGCACTGCACACCAACATCAGAACCCTGACCTCGCTGTGACGTGCTGCCATGTCTGAGGCTCAGACATCTGACCAGCATGAACTCATAACTGTACCTGACATCTGTGTCACCTAAAGCTTCATGCTGGACAATGCAAGCAAACCTCACCCTGACTGAGATGCTGTGGAAAACTGAAGAAAGCAGTTTTTTTTTTTTTGTTTTTTTTTAGGGAAGAACTTTCCAAAATTCTTCCTTGTTGTTATGAAAGGCTGATCAGCCATTACAGGAAATCAAGCCGGTATTAAATACATGCTTCACATGTGTTTTCTGACCTGACCTGTGAACAATTAAACAATATGACTAATAAAAACATGAAATGAACAATTTTTGTGTCCTTGCCAGAATGAATGTGCCATGAGATTACAGTTCACTACTTGTCCACCAGGCATCACTCCTCTACACGTCACCTGATGACCTCATCTTCTCCCAATTCCCTAATCATCCATCCATTTTCTTCCGTTTATCCGGGACTGGGTCGCAGCAGACGGCAAGGTAGCCAGATGTCTGTCTATCCAGCCACATTCTCCCACTTCTCCTGGGGGATTCCAAGGCATTTCCAGGCCAGCATGTTCTGGGTCTCCTCCCTGTCAGACATGCTCATGCCCCTCCAAGGGAAAACCTCCAGGAGGCGTCCTGATCAGATGGACCACCTCAACTGGCCCCTTTCAGTGCGAAGGAGCAATGGTTGTACTTTGAGCCTCTGCTGATGTCTATCCCTAAGGATGAGCCCAGACACCTTTCCAACAGAACTCATTTCAGCCGCTTGTATTTGTGATCTTATTCTTTGCTTGCTACACAAAGCTCAGGACTACAGATGAGGACTGGAACATCGTTAAAGGAAATTCCCAAATCAGCCACTTTCCTTTGTCGCTGCCACATTGCTCTGCTGTTCAGCCATTTCCCTGCTACCTGTCACCTGTCTGCCGTTTACCTTTCCATGAATCCTGACCATGACCAGCTCTTCAGTTTTTTGGATTCGTTTGCCTTTCTGCTTCCTGAGTAAGCTTGTCTGGCTGCTGATTTCCTGCCAGTGTCACAGGAAGTGCTGCTATCTGGTAACCATCTCCTTCTCAGTCTGCGTTTGTACTCCACCTGACATTTTTTATCATGGATGAACATCTGACCACATTAGATGAGTAATTAATGCAGAACTCCAGATTATTCCAAAGGGCCCGCAAGCAATTTCTTAAGGCCTTTTCACGGAGATGTGACGATATGTGAATAATATGTGCAAATATTTCTTGCGTGAATAATATTTTTTGAACTCACACATTATGGAGCCATTCACATCAAGTTCTTTTTTTTTTTTTTTTTNTTTTTTTTTTTTTTTTTTAGCGCGAACTTATGTATTCAACATATTCAGAGTAATCAGCCTGTGTATGGTGTAAATATATTTACAGCAACAAATTTAACTCCAAAAAATTCAGAATTTCGTGCTCATTGTTTGCATCACTCTTACTGTGTAATGGCCTTTACAGTTGTACGTTGTAACTGAAGCCTTTAAGCTGTGGCGTCATCGTCCTTTGGCATGACAGCTTACCTGTGGCTTGTGTGTGTGACGGAAGTTCCTCTGGTACTCTGACTGATGAAGGTGTTAATATACTGCCAGGTTTCTGTCTTGTTTCTTTCCGTTGTGCTCTGGGAGATGAGCTGGAGGAGCTGCTGGTCACAGTCTCTCCTGAGCTGTGAGGAGCAGAAGACATCAGGCTTTAAAGGACCATACCGAACATTTTGCATGTTTGAGCGTAATATATTCAATTTTCATACATGTTACGTTACTGACAATCATTTCC
>VXCM01004456.1:0-75883 GCA_014773175.1 Lucifuga dentata | reverse complement strand
TGTGTGTGTGTGTGTTTGTGTGTATGTGTGTGTGCAGGAGGGGGTGTATTGTACTAGACAAAAATTCAGATTGAAGGTCATTGTACAGTAACAGTACACAGGAGATCAAGTTCTTTCAGCGTGGAAAGTGATGAGTAAGAGGAATAATATCCAAGTGGGTAATGAAAACATGCTGTTAGTCATAATTTGTGGTGAGATAGTTCAACTGCTTTGTCTAGGAAAAAGTTTATTAACATGAGTTAAGGACAGAATACCTAAAATTACGAAGTCTAACTTGCTTTATATGTTCACTTTTTACATTAATTTGTGTCCCTTCAACAGAGTAAGATAATCACTGTGCTGTTTTGAAAGTTTGAGTGCGTTTTGAGGTGAATCTGGGATCTGAAGGCCTCAGGAATTTCAGTCAGCTTCACTGATTGCAAATCCAGGTGTCTGAGACCTGGAATGTTCTTGAGCTTCTGTTAAAGTAACCTGAAAAACGGAGTTTATGTTAATGAGATTGCGCTGAGAGAATAATTTGCATATCAACCTGCTTTTGAATGACCTACATTTTAAACGCTTGATTCAGAAGCATAAAATCATAATCAGAATGTTTCACTGAAGAACTGAGTTTGTGATGGTCACGTAGGATCTGTTGGAGGTTTCTTATTCACCTTTTCCATGTGTCTCATCTGCTCTTCTGTTGTTTCAGCTGCATCTGGGACCACAGTATACGATACACATGATGGCTACAATGACTTTCCCGTAGAGAAAGACGACACTTCTCGATTAGGCTACAATAGTGCGTATGGAATGCACTCTCACATACAGTACAAACACAGAATCTGCTGCACATGCTAACCTCTGCTAAGTTTGCCTTATCTGTCAGGTTCTGTCGCAGGCCTACAGTTTATGCAGGTGCACTGCACATCCAGGGCCAGAATAACATGCTAGGGGATTTACACCCCTGCATTTTTCTATCAGTCACCATTGTACACACTACATGTTGTGCATGTACTTGATTATAAGAAATCATACATCACAGTTTTTTTTTATAAGATGAAACTTTAAGGACATGTCTAAATTATACTTTGCTAAGTGCTCAAGAAGCCAGTCTGGTTCTGTACTGGTGGACATGTTGGCCCTATGTTTACTCTTATGGTTTGCAGAAATGTGTTTAGTCTTCGGACTACAGCAGCCATTTACACGTTGGGGACTCAAGACTAGATAATAATGCAGGGTACTCTCAAGGCATCAGTCATTACAGTTACTACTACAGATGCACTTATTCCAAATAAATAAACAGTCAGATTACCACAAACCGACCTTTGAGGCGGCTGGGGGTCTTGGGTCAGAACAGCACCTGCTTTGTCCAAATCTGTGAACAGCGTGACATCATCGACGTCATCATCTGTTGTACTCTGCATGGAGTGACATCATCTCAAACGGCCAATTCAGCATCTTGCTTTTGATCACTTGATGGCAAGTTTCAAACAGATTTGGGTTTGGCTGCCGTGTACATGCAGACCCACGGTGGTGTCATCGTCCAAGTCTGACCAATGGGGAGGTGACGTGCCAATCCCCTCGAGGTGGGGGCTACCGAACCTCGCTGGGCACCCGCTGTGAGATGAGCTGCGACCGCGGGTACCGACTGCTGGGGAGGAGCTCGATTCAGTGCCTCGCCTCCCGCCGCTGGTCTGGGACAGCTTACTGCCGCAGTACGTGGACGATGATCAAACATTTATTATAGGATGTGTGGGGACACACTTTCTAATAAGCACTTTTTAATAAAGGAGTTGTAAGTTGTGACAAATACTTGTTTATTATTACAGTCTTTATGCTTATTTTAAATTGTAAACCCTTAATAAAGGATATTTTATTACAAAGTGGTACCAGGATTCATATATCACTCAATTACCAATAACACTTCAGTCTATGTGATCCGTTGTGCTTCTTCTGCAGGGATGCGTTGCCATGTGCTGAACCTCATCCCGCATGGCAGGTATTCCTGCACCCATGGATTTATGGTGGACTCCAGGTGTGATTTCATCTGTAACCCCGGCTACCGCATTGAGGGAGAACACTCCCGGACCTGTCTGCATGGGGGGNTTTTTTTTTTTTTTTTTTTTTTTTTTAGATCAAAATCCTATACAGGAACTGGAATTTCGTCAGTAGTCAATTGTGACTATGAGCTAGAGTTTTATATTTCTGCCATAGTGTGGATTTGAATTCAGTCCATCTACTTTTCTGTCTCCTTTTCTGTTTGTTTTTCCTAAGCCCTACTCCCCATGTGTCCTGTCTCCCACTCACACAAATCAAACAAACATGTTTCCTGCTCTCTGTTCTTTGGAATGCGCTCTGCTGTCCTCTGCTCTCTTCCAGTTTTCACATCTTCTCTTTATACAAAGGAAGCGCCATCATCCAAAAAAAAAAAAAAAAAAANAAAAAAAAAAAAAAAAAAAAGATGTTGACATTCAAATTAATTTTTTCTGTGAATGTCTTCCATGTTATTGTAATTTTCCAATTCATTATTTCAGATACCGATCCTCCAAAGATCAAGTGTCCTCCATCCAGACTCAAGATTGCTGAGCCTGGAAAACTCACCGCCAGGGTGTCCTGGGATCTACCTGTTGCCACAGATGCAGCCGATAAAACTCTGAGGTATGTCACTTCATTCATCTGTTTCCTTTTCCTGTTCAGATTGAAAATAAATGAAATGTTTGGCCTTTTTGCCTCTCTGCAGTGTAATATTAGATGGCCAGGAGCCGGACACAGACTTTAACGAGGGAGCAAGCATTATCCAATACAAAGTGTACGATCAAGCCAGGAACAGAGCTGCCTGCAAGTTCATAGTCCGTGTTGAAGGTATGGTGCCATCGTCATCACACGAGAAGAACCTTGACTTGATGATTGACTTTAAATAACTTTAATACTCCATTCCATTGTGTTATTTCCACTAGTGAGGAGATGTCCACCTCTATCACCTCCTCTGTACGGATACCTCACTTGCTCCTCTGATGGGAATAACTATGGGGCAACATGCGAGTACCACTGTGAAGGAGGATATGAAAGGAAGGGCACATCGAGCCGGGTTTGCCTGTTCAACCGCAGCTGGAGTAAAAACCCTGCTGAGTGTGTTCGTGAGTACTGACAGCGAGTAATAATCACAGCTATGAAGCTGCTGCATGTACATAGAATATACGGTGGGTAAGGGCTCATTGTTTATGGTTTTTACCGATTTTCACAGAAGAATTGCAGGACTACTTTGAAATAGTAGATCAATTTTAAGTAATTTTCAGCGGAATTATACGTTCATACTCATCCAAAGGTCATTCTGTTTAATTTGGCAAGAAAACAGTGCTCTCCATAGTTGACAGTAAACTGACAAGAGCTCAGAATATCCTTTTGAAAGAATGAAAGATAATAGAGAAGAGGGAAATGAAAAAGAAAATGAAATCGAGATACTATATATGCTGCAGTGAATTTTAAAAAAATACACAAAAATAGTCCATTTGTATTGCAATTTTTCTGTATTTTGCATCATGAATGGGTATAAATCCAACATGTAACTGTGGGCTTGTTTCTTTGGGTAGCTATGGAGATTAAATCCGACGTAAAATCAGCATCCGCTCTCCTGGATCAGTTCTATGAAAAGAGGAGGATACTGATCATGTCTGCACCCGACTTAACTGACCCAGACTACAAGATGCAGAACATCATGTTACAAGTGAGTAAAAATCTTGCTGCTGGATACATGTAATAATTAGTGAGAATTATAAGATCCATGTCTTGTATTTCCACTAGAAATCAGACTGTGGCTTAGACCTGCGACATGTCACGGTCATCGAGCTCCTAGATTCCCCGCCTCGGGAGATGGGCCGCATCAAGGAAAGTCAGCTCAGTTCTGAAGTAATTGAGGGTCTGAGGTAACAATCGGGCCATTCTCTCAGTTATTTATCAATGACAATTATTGATATTACAGCTCATTAAAATTGGTTCATTTAGTTGAAAGTCCAACTTAAGATGGCTCTACAAAAATCCCATTTACAGTAAAAAGTTCCCTTTCCTCCTCATAAATGTCAGAAGTCTCCTAAAAAAACTGAGCCTCCTCTAGGTTTACCTTAAAAGGAAAAATCCACTCCACATATTGACACTGTTATAAAAATGGTGACTGGTGACATCCATGTTCTATCTATGGACCCACATAGGTGTTTAATGGCCTTCTAATGTGGCTAGATATTTCCAGCATACTGTAGCTGTAAAGGGATTCTGACTGGACTGAGATAGAAGAGAACAATAATGTATAAACCACAATTAATGGTTAATAGGTTAGCCATTAGTCACCAAGATCTGTCCAACAAATTCAACACACACATGCATTCATGTGGGTGCCTTTGTAAGTTAATGTGTATTTGAATTCTGAACAGGAATGACTGATCCTGCAGAAAGAATGAAAACTAGTACAGGACAAAAATACACAGGAAAAAAACCCATCAAATAGTGTGTTTTTAAAATAAAAATCTAAAGAATTCATCATGCAGGCAAAGTTATTTTTTTCTGCCACCAGTTAGCTCAATGTACCAGAATGCAATGCTGTCACAAGACATGATTTAATCTGAGTAAGGGGCATAACTTAACTTTTTCCTGAGTGGAAAACTTTTCATCCCCCCACAGTATCTCTTCTCGCATAAAATTCCACTACTGACAAATTCAGGCACATTTCCATTAGTTTTACAGAAAAGCACTCTGGGAAATGTAGGAGGAAGATGGCAGGTTGAGGTAAAGTGAGTATCCCTAAACAGAGTCATACTAAAGGCCTAACATCTTATCTTTACAAAATACCTCCTGGAACTCGCTAAAGTGCATTTTTTATGAGATGCAAGTAAGAAATGGTGGATTTTTCCTTTAAAGATATAATTGCTGTATTGTGTATTTTGCAGACAAGCATTCAGAATCACCAGATCTTACTTCAGCATGGTGCTGCTGGATGAACTCGGACAGGACAGAGAGAGGTTCATTTCACCCATGGGCTCAGACGAACTGTTCTCCTACATCGACAGCTTCCTGCTGGATGAAGAAGAGCGAGAAAGGCTGGAGCTCCACAGAGACTTCTGTGACTAGTCAAGTTTCTTCCCACACAAGAAGAGGGAGGATGAACAACCAGCAGGAAGAATTGAGAAGAACATCACAAGGGGAAATGGACAAGAGAGCAGTTCCTCATGTTCAAATGTGATCACTACACAACACTGAAGTGTTTGCACGGGTTCCTTGTGGAACAAGGAATAGATGAAAGGCAGTGAGGCCAGAAAATGGCCACCACAGCAAGATGGTGGCTAAAATAAGGGTAATATACTTAAGAACATACAGTACATGGTACATGACATACACAACGTTAATTTAGACAAGAGCTTTGATTTAAATTTCTTACTTATTCAAAGAACGCCTAACAAAACAATACCTGACAACCACTGCTACAAAAGATTGTTTTTCAAGCCAGTTAATATTTACAGAGTTGCATATCTGTTTATTTGGTGTACTTCTAACACAATCCAACACAACAGCCCTGCTGTAAATCCTACCTTTGTAATGATCAGTTTTTGTTGATGCTGTGACACAAAGGTGTTGATTCAGCTGTGTTCATACTAAGTAGTGGTGTTATACTGGACTCTATTATATTGAAAGATGTTTCTGATATCCTGTATGTATTTTCATGTATGTAAATAAGGTGGACAAAATGTTAGAAACACCTTTTAGTATGATGTAATCTAACACCACTCAGTGTCATCAAAATTGAACATTATAAGCTTCAAACTGAATTTGTTGCAGGTTTGTTGTATTAGATTGCATTAGGTGGTAAAAGTGTATCTAGTAAATGTGTAATTTTATGCATAGTACAGAGTTTAGACATACTGTATGTTGGGACGTTTCAGCTTTAGTAAATTTTTATTTGGTGAACATAATATTAAAGAAAACTTCAAGGTAAACATGGTTCTGATCATACTCCAATCAGGAGTCAGGAGTTCAAATCTACATTTAGCTTTACTGCAAAAAGACAAATTTAATAAATTCAAATAAGACTTTTTGTAATTTTATATAAATATATTTTTACATAGTATTAATATAAACTACCATGGATACATACATATAGATTAAACTTAGCACAATTTATCAAATGCACCAGAAATTCTGTATAACGCTATGGCTTATGAACTGTTTTCAATTATCAGAATATAATGCAACTACATTTTGGCATCAATTCTGTCTGAAGTGCTGTGTGTAATTTTTTTAATAACAAAAAAATATACAGCATTAATTTTAAAATACTAAAATAACCGAGTCAGTGCTCTTAAGATAAAGCGACGGTTTTGTGTCATAATGCTTTGGCACATTTTCAACATAATGATGAGATAATGATGAGACCATTATTAGATGTTAAAATATTTGTGTCAGAGCAGATGTTTAGTGTTCAGCTGTGGGTCTGTTTCAGCTTCTGGTTTGATAAACCTGTAAAACAAATTAATCCACAACTTTATATTTGTCTCATCTACAAAGTTTCTAGCATCTTGGTTTTTCTTTGAAGTTTTCAGGCTGCTGACTGTGCCCTCCTCATTTGCCTTTAGCCTTCCCCATAGAGGAACGTAAGGGCAGAGTGCCCTCTGCCCACGAGTCAGGGTACTGCATCATTTTCTCCCACAGGCTGACCTCTTCTCCAACAGAATCCATTTCCACTTCCTCCTTTCCAATATTTACAGTGCCTGGAGGGTGAATATTACACAACGAATAAAAATTAATGTACAATCTGTTATTAATCAAGGCAAATTCAATTTACTTGTTTCATTTTCATCCTGGGGAAAAGATAATGTGGAAGTCTCCTGTAGTAAGCGCTTTAGTAGTAATCTAAAATTAAGCACGCTTCTCTTATAAAAGCAATTACACTTTGACAATGAAACTATTTCAGCCAGAAGAGGGCAGATACTCAATTGCTTTCTCTTCTTTGTGAAAATTACTTCAATTCACCTTTGGAACATCTAGGAAATCCTAGACAGACATCAGGATTCATTGAATTCTGTCAGTATTTTTACCTTTCCCGGCACTGAGACGTAGCCCTCCCAGGAATTCATTACTCATCAGGGTCTCTTTGTCCCAAACCGTTAGCTCCAGACACATCTCCTTCAGTTGCTCCAGGCTCAGCTCCTTGTAGACAAATGTGTGTTCATAGTGAGGGTTTAGATTCTTCTTCACAACTGGAGTCTTTCTCTTTGTGGACTTCGCCTTAGCTGGAAACAAATACCTGCAGTGCCACAAAGTATGAACAAGTCTGGAAAACAGATTTGGTTATATTGAAATGTAAAGTTTCACGAGAGGACATCTTGTTACTAACCCTTTAACAAATGAATCTGATGTTCCTCCGACTTTCATTGCCATCAGACTCTTTGCCTCTTTAATGAGGACATGCAGTTCTCCCCCTTCCTCAGCCGCTGCCTTTTTACCTGATGGAAGGAAGAAGAGCGCATGCAAATTGAAGGCAAAGTGTATCAAACACTGGCAGAGCTGACTGCAGTTTTATCGCCATCTTACCTTTGATTTTGGCAGCTGTTGGTCGTTTAGGTGTAACATACTTGAGTGAGATGACCAACTCCCCTTTGTACTGGGCAAAGGCAGAGGCCTGCACAGGAGATGCTGCCTGTTTTGAATGGAAACACATTATTAATGTTAATGTGACACAAGTAGCTTCACCTGAATTTGGCATATTTGGCTTATTTAGTGGGCTGATCATGTGATTTTGAACATGCAGATGAGATGAATCATTTTTCAAAGTTATGTCAGCCTCTGACCTGCAGTGTTAGACACATGGACAAAGACTAACTCTGAAGTATCTAAATTATCAACAGAAGTAGGCATATTAGGTTGAATGACAGTAAGTAGGATTTGTCAGCCTTGTATATACTGCATATATCTGTCATATCGTAGTTGGTTTGTTTCAACGTCCATCCATCCATTTTCCACAATTATCCAGGTCTAGATCGCACAGGTAGCATGCTAAGCAAAGTAGCCTGGAAGTCCTTCTCCTAAGCCACATCCTCCACCTCGTCCTGGGAGATTCCAAGGTCTTCCCAGGCCAGATGGGAAGTGTAATCCCTCCAGCATATTCTGGGTCTTCCCTGTGGCCCAAGAGTCATCCCCATTAGATACCCAAACCACCTCAACTGACTCCTTTTAATGTGAAGGAGCAACAGGTTTTACTCTGAGCAACAAGTTTCAACTTGTAACTCCTAATCCTTCATGTCAGTTTGTCATGATTTTTGAGACTGTTTCCCCTAACATATTTAAATAACTTTACAGCCTTTGTAACTACTCCAGCGATTTGGCCTCTGAGACCAGTCTGTTGCTCCATATCAAAATTCTGATTGCCAAACGGCTTTGATATCTGGCAAATGTACAATCTGGCATTCAACCAAATTGGTCCCACCTAATGAGCTGTGCTTGTAATCAGGGCTAGGTGATGGTGGAAAAATAAATATCATGATAACTACAAGACCTTCTTCTGCTATAAATATATCAGGGGCTACATCCTGACATGAAGTTACACTGAAATGTCAGTTTCAGCTGCCATTTCTCAACATTTTCAGAAATAATTGTGGTTGAAATCTTAGTAACTGCTCTGTACTAATAATTTATATAAAACAGCATATTGGAATCTATTGTTAAAAAATTCCTACAACATTATTTCAGTGCTCTATGAAAAAAATATCAATTTGGATATGTTGCTCAGCCCTACTTGTAATTGTGATCAACTTACTTTAGTCCTCCTTTCAATGAGGTGTTTACATCAAGTTGTCTACGTGAATGACTTGGCCAAACAAAATCCAATCAACAGTCCTAAACACCAAGTTCATTGTATTAAGGTAAATAAATTAAAGATATTTCTCTGCGTTACCTTCCCCATGAGGGTCATGCGTTCCTCCTGCTGACCGTTGAGGTCTTGACAGTCCAGAGCAATCTCTGCTTCTCCCAGGAAGGTGTTGCGGCTGAAGCGGCCGTAGTGCCACACTGATAACAACAGGGATCGAGTGAACAGCTGAGAGCGGTTGATGGAGTACTAGTGGAAGAAGATGAGGAGGAGATGTGATGCATCAAAAAGTGTTCATCACTGCTAGAATAATGAATAAGGTCTTATATAATTTTAATCTTGTGGTGCTAAGAGAGTTTTTAATAAGTCACAGACCTTTAAGTAGATCATGAACTGAATTTCTTGGGAATTTGCATCCTGTCAACTGAAATCTTCATAACAGTAAGAACCAATCCAAAATTACAGAGCAATAATTTGGCTCAATTAGATTTTTCTGGCTATTTTCCCTCTTCATCAGCTTTGTTTGCTGTTTTATTTAAGCTGCCTCTGTGCAATGGAGGCTGGTAACAAAATCAATATTTGTCAACAGCTATTCTTATCTGCAATGTCAATATCAATGCTAAGGTCTCAGTAGGCGGGGTCATTATCTGCAGCTTGCAAAGCACAAGGTCAGTTATCAGGGAGTGTCATTAAATCAACAGGTTAAGGTCAACACGGTTTCTGTCAAGTTCTCAAAGTTCTAAATCATCACCTTTAATGTCTCTTTGTAGATGGGGTCAATTGTGTTTCTCTTGATGCTCGTCTTCCTTTTGCTCTGGCGAGATTTGTCCGGGAGAAGGTAACATTTGACATAACTGGAAAAAAGCAAAGTATCTCAAAAGAGCAGTGGTCCTGATTTAAACGCCGTGAAAAATGTCTGTTGACGTTCAATTTTCCGTGACAGGAAAGGGATCACCGCCGGAATTAGCGAGACTGTGTAAACAGAGAGACAGCTTATCTATGCTGATCAGAATCAACACCACTGAAGGGTGTGTGTGCGTTAAACAAATGTTTCTGTTTTAGAGTCCTCAAATGTTTCTGTTTTAGAGTCCTATCTACCACTGCTGCTCATGTGCTTTCGTTATGCAAGACTCCAATGTGGAAGCAAAAACGGAGAGTTTTACAGCCTGTGTTAAAGAAAAGGAGTTCACCATTCTAGTTTAACTTCAAATGACAGATTGATCATTTTTCTAACTTAAAGAAGCTTCACATTACAGCTATACATAAAAAGTATTGTAGTCTGATATTTACGGATTGGAAAGCTGCCGAGAGGTATCGCCATAGGCCAAACCATGGCACTCTTTGACGAAGACATGGAGGTTCTGAGTGGGTTCGTCGTAACTCAGCGAGAAGACGAGGTCTCCGCTCACCTCCACGCTGTCGTAATCTCCTGCATCACTGTAAATACTCATCATGCTGCCCAGTGTGAGCTGGAGAGACACACATACACCAAATCTCATTGAAATATGACCAATAAATCATCTCTGAGTGTTTGCTGTGTGCTAAATCTAAATAATCAGGAACAAATTTCAGTCAATTTATTTATTTTGCATTCAGTGGTAATGTATTTGCTGATAAGAGCAACACCTCACTGATCTGATCGTCATCCAGCTCAAAAGATAACAAACATTTTTCAACAACAGCAAATACTGACATTTGGATGATAGTTACACAGATACAATCTAAAGTCTTAATGCTGCAGATCACAGTGTAAAGAGATTTTCTATTTCTCAAACTTTGCCTCCAGCTGAATTAATAACATGCATAACACAACACGGTACAATAGCAACTACTGGAAGGTTAACAGAAAGCGAGTCAAGAACAAAAGAAGATGTTTCTGTCAACATCCAAAAGTCAGGATGGGCTCAGTTTTGCTTTCCCTGAAGCTTTGGTAACTATAGAAACAGACTGTACTCGTAGACTTCAGTCTGCCAAACCTGATGAAGGATATCCTGAGGTTGATGTTATCAAATAGCAGTTCCCTTCTAAGAAAGATGAACTGCTTTTAAAACAGTGTTTAAAGACTAAATCAAGCTGTGAAAAAGGTGATGGGTGAAAATGTTTTACCTTGGAGCCCTGCAGACTGGATGGGCTTGATGCCATCGACTTTTTATGATTGCTAACCAAGCTGTCGATATCCTCCTCTTCCTCTACGTCTTCCTGTAGCATCATAAGCATTAGTTTATGATTATTATTAGCATAATAAATATTTAGAAGCCTGATCACACACAGTGGGATTTACCCCCTCGTTAGCCTTTCTCCTTCGCCCAGACTCTAACAAGGATTTGTATTATAAAAATCAACAAGCTTGGGTTCTCAAAAATGGATTTCTATATTCAATGTGAAATTGAGAGGTGAGGGAGGATATAATATACAGATTTCCATTTTCTTATTTCATTCTGGGTTAAATTTTGAAATCTTTGTAATGCTTTAATGTGCAAAAAAAAACAAACAAAAAAAAAAAACACTGATCCACTTCTACTCACCCATGCATCACTTTGCACACTGAAGGAAAACAAGCCATTTTTAGGTAATGTCTCTTTAAGGTGCCATTCCCAAAAGCCTGCTCTGTCCTGATTGGCCAGCTGCAACACGGTGGATGCTGGCTAAACACTCGCTCAGTAGCCTTGCACTTTGTGGGTGTCTAACCAAGTGTGTAGGTGGATAAATTCAAATGTGTACAGGCCAGCCGTGACATCCAGCAACTAACTGGGGATCCCACATAATCTCAAGACATCCCAGAGAGCATCCCAATCAAACGCTTTGTGAAAATCGACATAGGCGCCACTATCAGTACTGCTCTCAATTTGCCTAGTGTGTAAAATTATAGAAAAATTCTGAACACTGTTTCAACTTCCCGTGGTCCAGGGTGGTGTCAAATGACTTGTTTTGTCTGAACAAAAATTAAAAACCCAAATGAATTTAATTCAGAGCATCCTGAAGAGAGAAAAATAAACAGAAGTAGCTGGCATGGACAAATGATTGGCATTTCTCGATAGCAACCTCAATAGTTGTCAAACAGCATTCTTAAAAAATGCGGAAAGTCACTAAATGGGGAAGAGTCAGGTAAGACTAGCTGACTGGAATGTGGAAATGCCAGAAATGCTCACGTTCCATTAAAAAGTTCCTAATTTGGGTTCGAACTTCTGGTCTGAAAGCGTCTAGACAATCTTGAAGTGTATGGAACAAAGCAGCTTAATGATAGATTTAACTTTCACCTTTACCTGCACATCAAGACCTGGTACAGAAAGGCTCCTCTTGCCCATTGAGGCCTCTGATGGGTCACGGAGGTCATGTGTTGATCTGTGTTCTGTCAAAAAAAAAACACCCCCCCGAAATGAAGCTTCGTTACACAGCCAGATTTTTTTTTTGCTGATGGAAGAAAGATTACTGTAATGAAAAATACAAGATGCTAACCAGTAGACTTTGGGGTTCGTTTGATGCTCTTTTTGAAGATTCTATCAACATCAATCTCCGGGCTGGGACTGCCCATGTTTGAGCTGTGAATGCTGGTGGCGTCTGTTCTGACTGGGACAGTCGGACTGGAAGTACCAGATCCTGCTGACCTGACCAATTGGGTCTCTCTCCTGGATCACAGACGGGTTTTTAACAAAAATTAAACCACAATATAAAACTTTTTTACAGATACCTTAAGTAAGTTCACTAGTTTTTGTCTGTAGCCCTTTTTAAAATTATTTAGCAAACAAACTAGTGGGATTTTTGAGATATATAAAGCCTGCATACCCATTATGAATTAAGAAAATTAAGAAAATTAATGTCTCTGTCAGGTAATATATTTCCAGGGACCATGGCTTTTACAGGGAAATTTAAAAAAAAAAAATTTAAATTGTAAGTAACGTAACGTGCATTCATTGGGCTTAAACATGCAAAATCGCCAATATGGTTGAAATTGCACTCTAAAATGAAGAATATATTACTGTCTCTACTTAGACATTTTTGATTAATTTAGCCAAAACCATGAAAGTTGAAATTGCTGGACAATTACCCAAAAGCAATGAAAATGATTTGTGATCATGTAACTAATTATAATGTTGCCATGTAGTTCATACTTTTTCACACTTCAAGGTTGTCTGGTCATGTGAGACTAAATGCCCTTTCAGTGCAGTTGACCAAAAGAGGAGGAGTGGATCCAAACCCTGCACTTCCTGCTTCAAAGGGATTTTTGCTTTGAAGTTAGTTTGACATTTGGAGCGTCAGTTTTAGTTCGTCTGTAATGTCTGTAGCTTTTTTGTAGAATGATATGTGGGTTTACCTCGCAAGGTCAGGGGTTGCAAGGCTAGACTCAGTGTCAGTTCTGCTGCTACTTATGCTGGCGTTTTCTGTAGACTCCGTGTCACTGCGTGCTGGATTTGACCGAAAACCGTCGTATGAATCTTTTGACTCAATAGATCCTGAAGCCTTGCTGGAAAGAGAGAGAGATTGTGACAAAACTAAAAATCCTGAGGAAGAACACAAGGGAAGAACGGATAAAACTGATGTAGAGAATGACTGTGTCCCACCCTTTGGTATCTGTGTAATTTTTCTGCCTTGGATGAGGCACCGGAGTGGGAGAGTTTGGGTTTATCTCTGTATCTCTCAACAGCACTTCTCCCATTGTCTCACGCTTCGCTACAACACAGAACAGAACTTCCTTACTAGCTGAAAGAACAGAAATGTTACTTTTCCCCCTTTCTCCATTTAAATGGGCATTTCCCAATACCCATTGAATTCTGCCCAGGCTGAGAGCTGTTACGTTCCTACATCAACGGCAGATGCCCACATCCTCTTCCTGTACTCACATGAAGGCCTCTTTCTCAGGGAGCTCCTCACCAGATCATATCCAGGGTCTGCAGAGAAACGGTTGACCCTTTGATCATAGAACCAGTCCCCTGTTCTTTTCTTTAGGCTCCTGTAATCAAAATAAATTGCCTTTTCTTTACTAGAAAGGTCTAAATGGAGGAAACACATGCTGTGAGCTAATTAGTCTTTTGCAACAGTATTTCACGGTAAATTAGCGTTGAAAACAGCTCGGTGTCACCAGCAGAAGGAAGGAAGGAGGAGAGATTAAATCTACAGGCAAACAGACAGACAGGGTCGATATTAACTTGTTACATAATGATCGCTGATACAGCGTTTTTCCTTCCTGCCCACAACTGCACATTTTATATACTCTGAACTCTTTACTGCAAAACTACACATTTGTTCATTTAAATGTATTCATTAAAATGCAATGAATCTGCTTTCTGATCTACATTGAGCAAGTAGCACTTTGCCTTAAAGACAAAAGGTTTTGACACATTTGCATGAACAAGGTTATTACCAAATTAAATTAGCAAACAAATTAAAACAATGACTCGTTTGCAATCGGCTGCATCTGGAATCGTAGGGTGGGTTACAAGTGGAATAACATGTGGAAACAACCATGACCATGACTGTACATGGAAACCAGGGCAGGATTGAGGTAAATTTACACTTTGCCCTCATGTGTAATCTTGCCCCAAGCTTAAAAATGCAGTGAAGACCCTCTCAATTAAAAAGGTGACAGTATAAAGTAAACAGAGTATCTTACACCTCTTTGTCACACACACTGCACAGCCAGGTTCCAGTGGGGTGCACAGTTCGGCAGTTACTGCACACACGGTGATTACACGCTTTACACTGGTTGGAGGAAAAGCTCAGTAGACTGAGAGGCTCCTGACATCGTCCACAGCTGCGCTGACTGTATTTCCCGCTGCTACGTTTGGCTCCTTTCCTCCTGGTATCCAGCAGCTCTGTCTTCAACTTCCTGAAACAGAAAAGGGATCCAAATGTAAGGACCTGTGTCTTAATCAAATGATCAAATGTTATATTTGCTGTATTTATATCTGCTGTATTTTTTATCCCTCAGTCTGTTTCATCTACTGCTACTTCAGCTAATGACTTCTTGGCTTTCCCAGCATTCTGTTTGTCATCTCTCAGAGAAACAACAGACTTCACACATTCATTTCTGGGATGTGTCTACAGAGAGAAAGCATGACCAAGAGCAAAGCGTAGATAAAGTATTTCACTTCTGAAGTCTGGGCCTTGATCAAAAACAATGACAGGATCATTTATAATAACTAACATCTCTGGGTATCTTGTAGTACTGGTAACTGTGCAAAAATAATAAAATAATCATAATAAGTTAACCATTTTGGGCGATTAATGTGTAGTGCTCTCTTCTCACTTCACACGATGCTCCTCGGCCTGCCTCAGCTCCTCATCCCGTCTCAGCACCTCCAGGATCAGGTCCCGCTCAGAGTCAGACAGGAAGGCCAGGTTGATCTCAGCAGCCTGCGGCATCGTAGCTTTTATTACAGGTCCTCAGTGCAGGTCAGCCAGCCCAGCACTGCAGCTGTCACATCCACAATGTCTCCTGAGGACAGCATTACACACCAGGAATCCACCATAAGTAAAACTGTCCAATATTATGCAACAACTACCAAAAATTGTGATGACACTTTGCAAACCAATCAAAAAGGTCTAACACTTAAAGTAATACAAATTGGGACTTCACGTGTAAAGCTTTGCAGAGCTTTGCTGTAAAAGGAGGAGGAACTTAGTGGCTTGATGTAACCTCATGATAAAGACACAGACATGTGCCAAAGTACTAACAATACGACTTTTTTCCATTTCTGTTAGGCATCAT
This sequence comes from Lucifuga dentata, assembly GCA_014773175.1. Lineage (NCBI taxonomy): Eukaryota > Metazoa > Chordata > Actinopteri > Ophidiiformes > Bythitidae > Lucifuga > Lucifuga dentata. Next base: position 60,347 of record VXCM01004456.1, on the reverse strand, counting down.
GCAGAGTCCTGTCACTGTGCCGTGCTGGAGGTGGTTGATTAATAAGAAAGCAGGAAAAGAAATATTAATTGGCTTTTATAAAATGATTCCATTATCTACATTTCACTGCAGAATTTGTGATGTATAGTCTGTGAGAGCAAGTGCTCTAAAAGCCCAAGTAAGTCTTGTCCTCCAGTCAGGTTAAAGTAAAATGAACATCAGTGGGAACTGGTGGGCAAAGCTAACAGGCTGGTCTTAAGACATATTTTCCATGTCATATGATGACAGGAATGAGCCTGTAACATGGGAACAAGTTTTCTAAAATGAAAAATGAGTAAAAGGAACCAGGATGCTTGGGGTTTTAAAGTCCCACAGAAAGCCTCTGGCAGGGTGAAAGGTTGTTCAGAGCAAGGAAGACAAAAACAACATGAGCTCGGCATATCGTTGTGGGTTCCCACCCTCTAAGGACACAGAGAGCCGGGTGGAGCTGTCCGGCTAAGCCGTTTGTTTAATCCCAACATCAGACTCACTTCTCATGAAACTTCACGCTTCATTAACAAAGCCTTACAGGAAAAGTTAAACTGAGTGTTTAGAAAAACAGGTAAATTACTTGATCTGTTAAGTAGTTAATCAGAGTTGAAACTCTAAACTTTCTACAGAAGTGAAAAGAGGAAAGTTTTTCCTCATTGCTTGAATGCCAGATGGCAAATAACTCTGCAGGAGTTTAACCTTCTGGACTCTCTAATGGAATGTCCTGCTTTTTTTTATTCAATTTCATTCTTTATGAGCCAGGACTAAAATTTTGGCTTGGGGAAATTTAGCTACTTCACCCAAATTGAGCAAGTGTGGAAGGCTCAACAAAAATGCAACACGTGACAATAAAGTGTGGGAAATATCTTTGACAATTGAGTGTTGTTTTCTTGATTCTAATGTGCAATCTGTCTTGTTTGATGCTACTGACACTCTATTCTAAAAGATAAAATATTGCAAACATGTTGATTTGTATTAGAATCATGTTGACATACTCTCGCTTCACTGGATGACATTTTTCACTTGTTTGAACAAAATGAGGCTTTCAGCACTAAATGAGAAACAAATGACTTAAGGTTAAGGTTTCTTTATCTAATACAAATATTTTTTCCCAGCACAAATTTAAGTCACATGAATCTATAATTTACAGGTAAAACAGTCCTTTTCAGTCACCATGTGTCTAAATAAGTAAAAAAAATATTTCTTTTTAACTTAAACTCCACATATATTTGAATAAAGCTGAGAATCTGCATTCAGATTTTGTCCACTTATTTCAACACGCTATACTTAAAGGATCATACCAGTCATTTTGCATGTTTGAGCCTAATATATTTAATTTTCATACATGTAGTTACTGACAATCATTTCCCAAAGGATAAAACCATATTTCAGCTTTCCTGATATTTTGCAAAATCTCTTAATCTTTAAAAATCAAATATTCAAATGATATACCCACCTTAAAAATTGATGTTTCACCTACTAATAGTTATGCAGCCTTATGAAGTCACGGTCCTTTAAATTTTCCAATATATGCAGGTCTTCTTTTTGGGACTATATTCCCCGGTGGAGACATACATTCACTACGCACTTTTTATGGTGCTTAAATGCTAGAATTATGTAACTTTGAAAATAAATCTGAATATATGTCTTGTTTGCGATGATGGATTACCTATCCCAAGAACGTTTCAAGTATCAACAAGTTGATTTTAATAGCATACCAGAATGAACTGAAACCAGTGGCGGTCTGGAATTCTTTTTTTTAATTTACTGTTCCAGTAGTATGCTTTGGGAAATGACTGTCAGTAAAGTTATCTGTATGAAAATTAAATATATTAGACTCAAAATGCAAAATGGCCAGTCTGGTCCTTTAAGTTAATAATTAAAAAAAGAAAAAGAAAAAGAAAAGAAGTATCACTTCTCACCAGCAGTGACTTCAGAGGATTAAAAGCCCTTCAAATCTGTTTAGCCTTCAAGGAAATGCCGCATATGTCTGTACAAGATGATAGAGAGATAGAGCACAAACTGGAAAAATGTCTCCCACCCCAACACACACACACACACACACGCGAGCATTAATAATGCATGCAAACTGCATGAACCCATCTCACTGAAAATGACATCACAGGAGCATTTTTAAAGAACAAACATGAAACTTCTCACAGCAAATCAGGCGCAAAATGATACAGAATACTGAAAAAACATTTGAAGTTACGCGAATCTATGTCTAAAACTCAGCCTTATACAGAAGATCATGTAACTCTAACCTGAACTGCAACAAGCCAACGTTACAAATGGAAATTTATACTGTAGATGCGTCGGATCTTGTTTAACAATCGGAAAACCCTTCGCGCTTATCGCATCGCAGATTATGACCCATAATGTAAAATACTAAGCAAACAGCCTTTAAAAAAAAAAAACCCAACNCGCAGATTATGACCCATAATGTAAAATACTAAGCAAACAGCCTTTAAAAAAAAAAAACCCAACTAATTACAGATTACACACAGCAGTCACTTCGAACAGACTTTCCTCCGCTTCTGTTTGCGTCACTGCGCGACAATGAGGCATTTCTGAGCAAAAACGCCACAGAGGCTTTAACGTAAAGGAGAGGCCAATAACTTCCGAACACGCTGGATATAATTATGCAGTTTAGCAACCGTAAACGGACTTTCTCTCTCACCTCCTTCTCTCGTCTCCGTCTCCAGACTGTTGACTTCAGAGTCCCGGAAGATCGGGAAAGTTTGCAGCAAGAGCTCCTCCGTTTTCCGTGACAGGTGCATTTGTCTGCAGCATGCGGAAAATCTCCTGACCAACACCAGCTGAAAAACTGAAACAGTTTTATGCACATCAGTTTTTTATTTTTATTTATTTATTTATTTGCAAAAGAACAATACTTGGAACAACGGGAAAGATGTAAAATGCACCATAAATTTGAGGACCGCTTACAGTGAAATTATACAAAACAATAAATGTATATAATGGAATATCCTGTGCAAATGAATAATGAAAGATGTAGCATATTTCATTAGAACATTGACTTCTGATAGATAAAACCGTGTAGTGGGCACCAAGAAAAAGGAAAAGTGACTGAGTGGGTGTGACTGTAACTCGCTGAAGACTTCAACACGCTGTGTGTGTACACCAGGGCTGTGACTGATTATTTCAACCATTTCGTCCAGTGGTTCTCAAACTGTGGTTCGTGGTCACATATGAAGCGCCCCCTGGTGGTACACAAGAAGACAGGCAATTTCTGCAGAGAATCAAAGCAATTTATGGAAATTCTGTTATTTCAGCAAATTCACGGATTAAATGGATTTCATTAATACATTATTATTCTCTTTTAAAGGAGCATACAGGTGGTTTTGCATGTTTGAGCTCAGTAATTTACCCCTTTACAAGTTGTCTGTTAAATCTGTCGAATTATGATTTTACAGTTTTAGTAGAATTCAATTTTGGAGGTATTATTATGCAAACATTGTGAAGAGGTTTACAACAATACCACATGTACGAAAACTGTATTTTAATAAGTCTTGATACTGGAATTTGGATGTAACTTTTTACAGCAAACATAAATGAAAGTCAGAAGCAGTAACAGTCATGTGGCAAGAGTTTTCTAAAAGTCTACAGGTTTTCCATCCAAACACCAGGAGCCTTTGAGCAAGGTACTTAACACCAGACTGCTCCAGTGTCGCTGCTCAGTGGCCAACAGATAAGATCATACAAGGTCACAGTGGGCAGCTCCAGGTGTGACTATGAGTGTGAGTTTGCGTGTTTCTGGAAAAACAGCAGCTGCACCCAGTGAAAACACTAAAAAAAACAAAACCTCATCCAGAAAGGGATTAGCTCTTCAGACATTTTTATTTATTTTAATGGAAACCTGCAGCTTCGTCTTTGACACTGTCTCTCCATGCTCCAGAGTGTCTGAAACTCCTGAAGGTGAGCATTGTAAATAAATAATCTTAAGATAATCAAAGGTCTATTAATGATCATAGGAAATTGAAAATTCACTCTTATTTAATTCTTTTATCTCCCCCAAATTTAGCCTGAAAATACTGGATGTCACTCAAAACTTCTGGATCTCCCTGAGAATTTAAGATAAAATTCAGTGGATTTTAACATTGCTTGGCTCCAAAACACGGTGGCTAAATCAACTGCATTACATTAAAATCATGTAGTGTCCACTCGTGTGTTCATCTGTTCAGCTGAGAGTGGTCTGCACTCCAAGTCCAGCACAACATGGTGAACATGAGGTGCATATGACTTAACATGCTCTATGTGCTGGATGTTTGTCTTCCACGGTGTACCAGTAATGTCCTTTAACAGAGAGGCAATGCTACTGGCTGTGTCATCAGCCCAGGCCTGCCAAACCTCTCTGTCAGCTTTCTTCCCAGGAGCCCTCTGGGCAGCATCTTTAATTGCTGGAGTGTCTGCTGTGTCTGAGAATGGAGAGGAAACATTCTGGTGAATGTGTAAAATGCCGCCGATTGTTCTCTTCAGCAGTCGGCAGGCCACGTGCCAGCCGTCCTCAGAGCTCGGTATGAGGCCCAGGTTCACCCGGTCAGCAAGATCACACAGCTGGAGCTTAGGAAAAAAAAAAACAAAAAACAAAAAACAAAAAACAAATATATATATATACCTAGGGTTGTTTCTGTCCAAAATTAAATAAAAAAAAATAAATCACCTAATAGCTCTTTAATATTGTCAACTCAATCAGTTTTTCTAAAACTCATACTGACGTAATTGTTCGCTAATTCATGAAATTAAAGCAAAGATTTTTAAACAAATTTAACCGAAACTTGTACTAAGTGAATGAGGTGGCGTGAAATATTGTGTTGTCTGCTCAGTGTAATATATTTATTAAAGTCCAGTACGTTTTTATTACTGCTGATGGTGATGACAGGGATTTAATTTAACCTTTATTGACTGTCATCATCTCTCTGGAGTTTCAGATAAAACTTTTTTTATCTAACTTTTTTTTTTTTTTAATTGTGGGTGTCACACTTCATTACGGTGATTCTAGTAATATGCTGGTGTGATTTAGAATCATTTACTGACTATTGGTCATTTAGATTTTTCTCAGAGTACAAACTTAAAGACTAGAGGGTTTAAAATTATATTTGTCCTTCCCTGTAGTGAACTAATCGATCAACCATACAAGGAGAGAGTCAATAGCTCCTTTGTAGATCAATTACTAGTAAAGCATAAAACACTTTACCTGTCGATTGTCTCCTTGGTGAATCGTGCAGCGGTTAGACACTCTGTTTGCCTCAAGGTTTTTCTGCAGAGCTTCGACTGCATCAGGGTTCCATTCACAGGCGTGAACATGACGGGCTCCCGCATGTACCAGATACGGTAGAGTGAAGTATCCAATACCTGACAGAAAACACATATACCTATACAGTACAACAGCACTAACATCATCATTTAAATGCCTTAATTATTACAAAACTGCACAGTGAAAGTGGCATTTATTGGACTGTATTATATTGCTCAGGTGTTGTTTTATTGTTTCCAATTCCTGTAGATAATTAATGTGATGTTCATGTTAAAAGAATTCTGCTGTGTTTAAAAAGGCACCGGCACTGCCTGAATGTGGCTTCCTGATTTTATTACCTGCATATAAATCCACCACAGTCTCGTCTCTGCAGTCAAATGCAGATACCCGCAGCTTCTCTGTTATATTTCCAGCTGAGAACATGCATTTGGTAACATCAAACTCATACCTGAAACAAAGGCAGAGACTTGACTCAGGCAAACAGTACAAATCTTGGACATTTGTCAGATTCTTTTTATACATAAGATTTATTTAGTATAATTATGAGCTGTGCTCAAGAGTTCCTCAGCAGTTTATACATGACCCTGTTTGATTAGTACATACCTAATTCCATTGTCCACATGTCTGACCCAGCTGTGGTCTCCCAATAACATTGTCACTACAGGAGATCTAAATCCGTCCCTGGAGATTCGACTCATCTTTGCCAGGCGTTTTGCTCCTAGTGCTTTAGCCACTGTGCTCCACAGCTGATTATCTAAGTAAGAACAAAAAAGCAAATCAAATATGCCCCAATCTAGATGTGTCAATCGCGATGAAAGTCATTGGGAGCACAGTACCTATTTTCTTCCATATTGGCAGAGAGAAACAGTTGGCCCCTAGCAGGAGAAGGTCTCCATGTCTTTGGTAGCTAGAAGGAATGTCTCCTCTCAGCTCCTCTGTCCATCTTTCTCCATGAGACTCCAACACCTCCTGGAGGATTTTGACTAGTTTATCACTACTTGTTCTTCTCTTTTCCTTCTTCTTCTGCTGAGGAGCCTTTAATGTGGATAGAATAATGGAAGAAAAATGAAAATTGTAATAAAAATTACGATGAAAAGTTTGAGCAAAAGTAGGAAGAAAGATATGTCTGAAGTCATGAGCCGGATCATTCAAATCATGGATGAAATAACTGATAATAATTGAAGGTGAAAATGAAAGGTCTACACACTGCTTTTACAATTATAAATAATTTTAATTACAAATATATAATCTCAATCATGCCTGATGAAGATCCATCATGGATCAAAATGTTGTATTTTAGAAATAAATATTATTTCTGAGAGTCAAAGCAATTAGCCCCTACTTTTGACCATGGTAGAAGACTTTATGCATATTCTGAGTGACCAAAACTTCTAGGTTTACTGGCAGAATATTAACAGATGCATTTATGAAAAGTGTGTAGGTACTGCAGGCCACGCCATGCCAGAACTAATTACTTAAAAGCACAGAGGTAAATATGGCCTTATTTAATTTTCAAATTTTATTAAGGAGGTGTGTTTTAAAACACAATGTGTCATCATACGGGATGATGCCTTCATCACCTGACTCCAAACAATTTCACAGGGACTATATGTGGCTCTGAGACATTGTAGATCCAGTTTAGACACACAGGATGGTGATATGGGCAGCAGGACTGTCCCATCTGAGACCTTCAGTAAACACAAACTCAGGTCCAGCATACCCTGGGACTGCAAAAACTTCCTACGAGGTAAAACACATTGAAACATTAATTTTTAAAGATATAACCACAGAAACCTGTTAATTTGCCAATATTTCTGACTGTACTCTCTTCAGTACAAAGGGTCCTGTCCTACGCTAACTGCTAGGAACAAAAAAAAACAAAAAACAAAAAAAAACAAGCTGATTACCTGAACTGCTGTGCATAACACTGTGACACACGGAGGCACGGCACACCATCCATTTATGCTCAAATAAACAGCATAATCATCTTTGAGACAAGTAGTTATCGTACGAGAAATGTTAGCTTAGCATTCAAAATAGCTGCTCGCCAAATTAATGTTTCCAATGGGACTGTTATGCAGGACGGACAATTTGAAATGCAAAACTTTATTGTTCAAACAAAGTTATTGTTCTTCAAGTGAATCCTTTCTATCTCGGAAGAAAAGTCACTGTCCACGAAAATCTAGAACAGGCATTTATTACATTTTTTTAATTTTTATTTTATTTTTTGTTACAGAGTTAGGCTAAACGTCATCGGCTAAACGTCAGTTTAAAAGGCATTACAAACAAGAACCAAAAAGTCAGGTTGGTTTGAGCTAGTTACTACCTAATGCCGACAGATGGCGATAAAGAGCATCAAGCTCAGGAAGGTGAGAACAGAGATGCGGTGACACTGTGTGACATGCAAGACAAGACAAATAAATATTCAAGTAAACAAACAAAATCCAAAAGAATGCTGGTCCATCTGTTATAGGCCTACATAATATTCAATAAAGCAGAAATACCGTAATTACAAATTATTAGGCCTATGTGTTTGTGCTTATAGCCAGTTACCTTCATAGTGCTGCTTTTATTCAACAGCCTGATAAAGTGAAAATTATATTATTCTACATATCTTTTGCATTTTTTTTGCCATATTCTATCTTCTATTTTATAAACTCGAGCTTAAAAGTCATGCATAAATTACAAACCATCCCATGCCCCATGAAAAAAGTCATCCAGGCAATAGACTGTAGCAGTTTTATATATATTATCATGACACTAAATTTCCATTACATTTTTGCTACTGTTCAGACTTTCATTGTCACATAAATATTGTCATGTCAACTCACAGGTGCCCATCAAAATCCTATGCTGCATCCCCGGATGTTTGACAAACGACTCCAGGATTAGTGTGGAGCAAATGTGAATGTCACAAATGTCCCCTGAATGTCTGGAAGACGTCTCCTGTTTGTTGGGCCCTTAATTTGTATGTAGTAAAAATGCTACCATAGAGTGATCATATCAAGCTTCTTAAGGTTTTGATTGTTTAATGCTCATGGATACAGATTTCATGCTAGCAAAGCTGATTTCCTAAATACATTAGATAAATCATCCTTCACTTAAGGCCCCAGCTTTCATTCTCTGAGTTCTGTGAAATCAAACCATTTCACCCTCTTTGATTGGTTCTTATGTAATTAAATATGGCATCCAAATTTAAATTTTGACTCTTCGCTGTCTGGATTCATTATAAACACATTTCATATTTCAACTGGTTTGGAAACATCTGACAACTCATTTATTTGTAATATTCTTCACTGAAGTAGACATAAACAGCCAGATAGTGACTGTTGCTAATGTAAAAAATCTTTTCAGCCACTGGTGTGTAGTTTTCCACACAAGGCCTTTATGGCTGAGCCCTCCCTGGCTGCTACCAATAAAGTGCCATCTTGTATCTGTGTAGCAATAAGAATGCCATTACGGCTGTATGTCTGAGCTGAGGCAATACTGAACTATTGTATTATTGCTTTTTATAGCAACGTTTTCACAGCAGAGACGAAACACAACTTATATAGATTGATTTTTATTTCTTCAGAAAGGTAAAAACATACAGTATAGTCAATACAAGATTAAGGCAATAGACAAGATTAGATGATTTAATGATAACTTTCTGTTTAAAAAGATCCCAACTTAGAAACATTTTATAACATTTACATTTAATAGACTTTTGACAGAATCTTAATTCTAATTCAGAATCCCAACAGAGAGCTCTGGATCAATTTTAGGCCAAAGATTTTAATTTGTAACTCAAGAATTTCAGGAAGTACAATTTTACTTTTGTCAGAAAATTTTAATATGAATGTGCTCATGTAATGTTAATAATAACTGAAAGTCATTACAGTATTGTAATATTTGTTATGTCATCACCGTGTGATCAACTGAGCAAGAGGATTTTTCTAGAGAACTCATCCATACAGCATTATCTTAAACTCCAAAAGCCTTCAGTTTTTCATATAAGTCAATGTGCTAAATTTAAAAAAAAAATGTAATTTTTAGAAATAATTCTGCTTCTATATAGATATTTTCATTTTCCTCAGTGAAACCTGTCTTGGATCCAGTTTACTGACAATCAAGCAGACATTTTAGGCCATACTCTATTAATTTAGAATACATCCATCTGTATCTGTGCAGCTGTCCAGAGTTCAGTAACAGGTCACAAATGAAATCCATTACACATTCATAACCATTCTTTTTAAGCAAGGAAACAATATCAACATACTTTTGGCTAGGTTTAAAGAAAAATTCAATGAGCTGATCTATATCATGACAAAGAGAGTAACAGAACATGAACAGGAGGAATGCAGAAAGTATTCGGGCTCCAAAGTTAGTGGCTCTTTAAAAAAAAAAAAAAACCCAGCATGTGCCACTGTGCCATGTGCTTTACTTTCCATATGGAAATTCACAGGGAGACTGAATGGAAACAAGATTGATACAAAGAGGAAATAACATATATGCTAGGTTTAATTAGCTAACATCTAATGTAATATATTGTCTGAAGTTTATATGATGAACAGATTGGAATCAAGCATCCTCATTTGGATTTTGGTTAAACATAATAGTTGCAAGAGAGCAATGGCTATAAATTAATAGCACAACTAAATACAAATAACAACAAAAATGCTTTGATATGTTTTCAGATTTTTGTGTTTTACTAAGAGGTAATTTACCCTGAAAGCCTCCACAATGCCTTTTAACACCATGTAAAGCAACAGGGATTATAACCCATCTAGTGTCAAAGAAATTCACTTCATACATTCCTTTACATGCTTATGCTATAGGGCAATACTGCAGGCTGGTTTAGAATATTAATGTGGGGCAAATAGGAGCTTTATCTCTCCTTTGTTCCTTTTGATTTTACCTGTTCTGCACCTTTAAGATTAGATATTTCAATCTAGGCGTGTTTCCTGCTGCCATTGACTAAAGCCAGAGAGCTCAGCTGGCATCCTGCGGGAAAAACACACCACTCGGCTCCACATATCACGACACCGGCTGCTGTTATTTTGATTTCTAAGGATATTTGTTTTGTTTTGTTTTTTTTTGTTTTGTCTTNTTTTTTTTTTTTTTTTTTTGTTTGTTTGTTTGTTTGTTTGTTTTGCTTTAATGTTTCCCGATTTCATCCAGCAGCTTGCTTATATTAGTGCTATTTCAGTCAGGACGGATCATTTATGGTTTAACGAGATGATATGAATGTCACCCGGTCAAGGTCCACCACGTCCCCGATGCTACAGCTGGATTATTCTGCTTCTGCTGGGAAACATCTGCCGCATGCGGGTGAATGAATGACAAGAATCTCTGGACGGTGAATGGATTGTGATTGTTTGTGTGGGAATGACACGCTGCAGTAAAACCACAAACCGGAAATATAAAGATCAGAATATTTAATAACAATGTGACTGCGACCTATAAACTAGTAAAAATGCTTCCATTCGTAGAGAAATATTTACTGTCATTAAATGCATCTTCTGCCAAACGACTGTGTGGATGAACAGCATTTATTCAGCCCCATCAGAGACACATCGTTGTCTAAATTTGCTGTATAACCAGTAATAATAGAGCTACTGTTTACCAAAGAGGGACTGATCTGAACGCGGCACCATGTCGGCGGTTATGATAACAAGAAAGGTGAAAAAATGGGAGAAGCTGCCGGGGAAAAACACTTTCTGCTGCGACGGACGGATAATGATGGCCCGGCAGAAAGGCGTCTTCTACCTGACCATGTTCCTCATCGTCGGGACCTGCTCCCTCTTCTTTGCTTTCGAGTGAGTATTTACTTGTGTGATCTGAAGCAATAACCCGTGTCTCCTCCCATGAGGATTTGTGGTACCTGCATTACTATTTTAAACTCTTAAACACATTTCACCTGCATGATGTAGGGCTTTTAGAAGTTCTGGATATCTGTAGGCTTCTAAAACTGTAATTAAAGTTTTATGTGAAAAAGAACTTCAGGCTCACTGTCAGGTGACATGTAACTTACTGTACAGCCTTTATTTGAAGTATGAATGTCTCCTCTGATAATCATACTTCCCTGTTCTGTTGCTCAAGCCAGTTCCTGACAGAACAAAGGTTATGACTGACCACATATTGTTTAATATTTAATCACTGTAACTGGCCATCTTTGCCTCTTGTTTCAGAGGGAATGCTGCCCTTTTTGTTGTCTCAGCAGATATCTCAATCCAACAGACTGCAAACACTGACACTGGCATGGATGCTGTGTGTGGCCCAAATCCTGTCTTTTAGGGTGTCTTTTAGGGTGTAGCTGATAGCGCCAAAACGTTAATCGATCACTAAATCCACAACTTCCATAATCAATTCATTGTTGTAATCACTTAACAAATAAATATGCCAGACATTCACTGATTTCAGCTTCTCAAATGTGAAGATTTGCAACTCTTCTCCGTTTCATACCACTGTAAATCAAATCTATTTGAGTTTTTAATTGCTGTTCACTCAACACAAGCAATTTGAGAAGCAGTAACCAGTGAATGTTTGGGACTAAAATGATGAGTAAAAAATATTCACTGATTCCAGGTTCTCAAATGTGAAGATTTGTCACCCTTCTCTGTTTCATATCACTGTAAATTGAGCCTGTTTGTTTTTTTTTTTTTTAAACTGTTGTGCAGACAAAACAAGCAATTTGATGACATCACTTTGGCCATGTGATTTCATTTTGACATTTGTCACTTTTTTAACCTTTATTAACTAAACAATTAATTACAAATAATCTATTGATTCATTTACGATTAAAATAATTACAAGTTGTGTATGATGGTTTGTTTTTAACATGAAGAAGATGAAAGTGAATAATGATCATAAAAAGCAGCAGTGATGCTTCAAATTTAGATTTCTTCCATCTGTCTTTTCCTCCTTATTCTTTCTTTTCTTGGCAAATTGGAACTCATAACTCAGATGATATGAGTTAGCACAAATCTTGCACTGTAACACTAAAACCCCTCTTGACTGTGGGTGTGTATGCAGCCAGCAGGCCAGATGGATTCAACCATCTGAGGAGAGAGAGAAGTAGCTGCTTTTATTAGTGCCAGGCCCTGCCCATCTCTATCTGTAATGGCCTCCTGGTTTCCTTTGAGTCTGGACAGAAGGAGCTGTTGTCCAGCTGAGGGAAGAGAGATGAGACTGATACTGATCACGCTAAGCACCACAGCCTGGAGGAGGACTCACGGTGACTAATGGCTGGAGGGTTGTTAGCACGCTATGTTCATATTACAGTATAACATAATTATCTCTCATGGGGGGGATGGATGTTAATGTTGAATTGGACCAGACAACATGGGGGTAATTCCAAAATCACCACCATTATACAGCAAGTTGATGCATATCTCATTTAAACCTCTGACAGAGTAATGGCTCTCTGCAGAAATTCTCTAAGGCTTTCATGCATTCATAAACTGGCATCTCACAACAATGTGCAATAGAAGCATTAAGGCAGAAAGCCCAGTCTCTTTGATATGAGATAGAAATGTAATGTACAGTGGAATACTGTCATCTGCTATACTATAATAATATAGTTGCTATTTATGAATAATTCCATATTAACTTTGATAAGATACTATGTTGCAATCTACTAAACACACAAAACATGAATTGCAATACTTTGAAAGCTTGTTATTATTCTGTTATTTCAGGAAGCAATAAGTATGCCAATGTGGGTTTAAGCAGCTTGTTGTGTATGTGAAGATTTGTTATTTATATTGCTTGATTTCTTTTTAAAAGATTCATCTGAATTCAGATTTTCCAGGCTCTTGTTCTGGTCTGCTCAAGAAAATCTGACTCTTTATACATGTTCTTTTTTAATCTCATGCATGGACAGAAATAGCAGAACGCTGCCCTTGTCTCTGTGTGAATGTTTTTCAGTGATGAGAGCCTGGAAGCCTTTGATTAAGATATATCTTCTTCACAGCTAAATAATCCATCACGCACTTTCTAGGATTCATTCCTGACATGTGGCTTTAAACTGCATGGCGGCATAGACATGAGAACAGAGAGAGAAGTGTCTAGGTGTGAGCTGGCTCTTGTTCAATGTCAGCCAAACAGACGTCTCATTTTGATCTCCAGCCATCAGCTCGCAGGAAGAATTCTCTCTGTTGTAATTTGTGCTAAATTGTGGAAACAAGCAGCAAATGCGCAAATGGAAAGACTCATTAGGAACAACCAAACAAATTATTGGCTGGAGAGGCGGTTCAGGCCTATTTTCCTTGCTCAGCAGAATCAGTTTAAGGACTGTATGTCTTTAGCTTGTTGGTTCTTTGACTATCTAGTTTCAGCTGATACATACTGGATGTATTACACTCTGTACTTAATACTCTTTGAAGGCTTTGAGAGTCATTTGGCTCACTGAAGGCTTTCTCACTGCAGGGGTATTCATTGGTTTGGTTCCCATTTGAATGTGCATGTGGGTATGTGTGTGCATGNTCTCACTGCAGGGGTATTCATTGGTTTGGTTCCCATTTGAATGTGCATGTGGGTATGTGTGTGCATGCATGTGTTTGTGCATGTGCATAACCACCTATGGAGCTTGGATGAAGGAGCAAGTCTGTAACACAAGAACAGTGTGTCATCTGTGTGTGTACCGCAGGAGGCTGAGCCGTGAGGTCAGNTCTCACTGCAGGGGTATTCATTGGTTTGGTTCCCATTTGAATGTGCATGTGGGTATGTGTGTGCATGTGTATGTGCATGCATGTGTTTGTGCATGTGCATAACCACCTATGGAGCTTGGATGAAGGAGCAAGAGTCTGTAACACAAGAACAGTGTGTCATCTGTGTGTGTACCGCAGGAGGCTGAGCCGTGAGGTCAGANAGTCTGTAACACAAGAACAGTGTGTCATCTGTGTGTGTACCGCAGGAGGCTGAGCCGTGAGGTCAGAGAAGCATATGTACATGTATTCAGACCAGTTCTTTCTGTGTGTGCACGTTCGATCGTGTATGCATATGCTACTTGCCTTTCACCTTCTAGTCGGCCTCCTCAAAGCATCAAGGAGGAGACGTGCATTGCTGAGCATGCAGAGTAGCTGCGGTCAGGGGAGATCTTGCAATAGACCCCTCAGCTTTCCTAAGCATCCCTAACCCCACCCTATTTCCTCGTCAGCCAATCAGAAAGTGGCTCTAGGCCCCAGCTAACAGCCAATAACATGATTTATGTTCTATTCAGAGAGAATGCTCCATTTACAGTAATGGTGATCTGCAGGCTTTGTTCTCTGAAAGCTTCCCTGGCACGAGGAGAGTGCTGCTTATCTGGGGAGGGTGAAGTGATTTTTACCCAGATCAAGTGCAATACAGGGATGGAAATTTAATACGTTTCCTCACATTGTCCCGTAATCGATGCTACATTTGTATTCTTGGAAAGTTACCGCCTTCCTCTAGCTGTTAGATATTAAATATTGTTTTTCATTATGCTGAAAATGAAATCCTCAGATTTATCATTACTTTTCATTTCACTCACTGAATGTGTTTGATCCTGTGATGTAGCATCTGTAATCTTATTTTTTTTCACGATCCTGGATCTCATGGTTTATGCTTTATCATAAGGTATTGAAATGTTACACAAAAAGTAGGAGGACTTAACCAGCACAATAGACTGGACATTTAGTGTAACCTCCAAATGCACCCATACATTAGATAAAGATTTGAAAGAGTTTTAAAGGGCATGTATTTGCTAACAGCTCAGGCCATTATTCTGGCTGTGGAAAAGGGACAGACAGACTCTGTTTAAGATTTCTACTGCATAGGAAGAATTAAATCACCCTCTACACAGAATATTTACCAAGCTGAGCAATGCAATAAATTTCTGTAGGTATCTGGAAAGAGAGAGGGCAAATGGAGTTTGGGACCTTTCTTTTTCCCCAACACTGGTTTAGAAACAGAGAGTCACAGGCTACAGATGGCTGTATGATGGAGGGTAGTTACTGAGGCCCATTGTGGATCTGCCAGTAAGTTCATAATTTATTTGTAGTATGATTCACACACCTTTTCAACAGCTTTCAACTTTTAAGTATTAACGAAGGACCTGAAATGTCCAACAAAGGTAAAATGTCACAATGCATGAGTCACTAAGGTATGATATTTTGAAATAATCTTGAGCAGAGTGGATTTATTGCAGCAATATCCCTTAATCTCTAACCCCACTGATATGTTTCTACCACATTTCTAATACCCAGTAAAACACCTCCACTACACAACGTAAATGACCATAGAGCTGAATCAACAACAACTAAAAAATACATGTTTCACCAAATATATATTACAGCACTGATATTTTGGATTTTATTAAAATGCGCAGGTGTTTCTATTACTCTGGCCACATTCACCCTTTGCATGCATGAAAAGCAGCTAGCTTATCTCTCTTTCTCTGTAACCAAACAGATTACAGAACAGAGCGTGATGTACAATGTAGAATGATTTTATGACTGTTGGGGAGGGCCATTCAGCGAACTACAGTAAATATAGCTTATGTCATAAATGCCCAATTTCCATATAAAGTTAGATAAAGAGGGGAGTATAAAAGAATACACATATTTTTGTTCTGTGGTTTTGAATAGATTTAAAACCACTTCCAAAATTCAGAATACAGGATTGGAACTTGCTCTCATTTCCAAATTGATTGACAGGTTGTTTTTGATACAAATTATTAAACAGCAGCTCAAATTAAAGATGCACTGATTTTATGCATCAAATTCAGTTTGTTGGTCATGGGGAGAACTGTTCAGCCTTTGAAATCAACTGTATGATGGCTTTTTTCAAATTAGAGGGAGAAGTGCAGAGTTTGGGAAACTGACCTCTATGACATCATAAGGGCCACTTCCTGTTGGTAATGAAGACTACAAGTTTGAAACTTAGTAATTTCTAGAAGTTGGACAGGAGGGGGATTTAATTCAGTAAAATGTCTTAGGAGTTTCTATAATATCAAATTTGTCCTCTTTAGCACCAACAGGAAGTAACGCCTGTGATGTTATAGAGGTTCAGTTTCCCAAACTTAACACTTGCCCCTTTACAGTCAAGCCTTTATACAGTTGTTTTCACATGCTGAGTCATGCTCCCCATGACCAATAACCTGAATTTAATTTCTAAAACTGGTGGAGTCACCTTTAAGCTAATAATGTGCTCTGATGCATGAAAGCCATATGTTTTTTATTGCTATTAAATCTAAATTTCCTCATGGATAATAATAAAGTTTAAGTAACATGGACCTGTTCCACTAAGCATCTGGACATTCGGTTATATTTGGATTATCTGGATAATTTGCCTGAGTAAAACCTGGAACCGATCAAACCTGGAACATGGACATGGTACTGGGTTTTACTTAGCAAATTATCCAGATACTTCATAAACCTGCTTCTTCAAACAAACCCTTCATTTGTGATTTCATTTACAAGCTGAGAATCACAAATATTCAGATTTTTTTCACTTAGAAACTAAACTTGTGAATTATACATCATGTTCAGGTTCAAGTCCAGCTTTATTTCTCCCCAAAGGACAATTGGTTGTGCAGCATAAGTGCTCATAAAAAGCTATAAAACATAAAATCATAACCCCACATTTCACATCCTGACAGAACACAAACACTGTATCAATGATAGATCAGTGCAAGCTATAGTAAAAATGGCATGAATAATGTATGCGGCTGAATATATGTGATTACACATTTTAATTTACTTGGTCAAAACAAAATAAAACAAACAAAAAAAAAACACACTTGGGCTTTCAACAAGATAACAGTGTGTCATCTCTGAAACGTGATGTAGACCCACCATGGGCCAGTCAGTAACCAATATGTGGTCTTGTTTTGACGTGTTTTTTGTCCTAGATTTTGAATAATCAGTGCAATGGCAATGGTGAGATTTGTTTTGCACCATGGATGGATCGATAGGTGCAGATCTCTAGTTCCAGCTCCAATCACTTAATGAGAGAGAGAGAGAGAGGAGAGGAGNGAGGAGAGGAGAGGAGAGGAGAGGAGAGGAGGAGAGAACTGAGCAAGGAGGAAGTAGGTCTGTATGTTGGATGTGTGTATTTATCGTTTGGTGGTCTGATTGATAGCTTTGCTGATGAAAACAAGTTCGCCAAATGCTTAGGTTCAGCTTTTGTGGTGACTGATGAACACAGTGTCAGCACCACCCTGCTCCTGAGCATCACGAGAAATGGTCACATCCAGGAAGGACGCGAATTCTTGAGGGGAAGTGATGACAGAATGAGCCTTGAATACGACCAGTCATCATTATGGGAAATGCACATCATTGACAATTTGCTGGCCTCCCCTCTCTCTGAATTTGCTGTTCTCTGTGCTAACAAATGGAACAAACATTCCACTGGAAAATTCTATTGATTTTATCTCTGCTTCTTGTTTCCATTTGTGGGAAAAAGGCACTGAAGGAAAACTAATCAGACTAGTCCAGCAGGTGTTGTGTGCTATTGTCTCGTCACAGCTCAGGTATGCTGACTTACCTGGTCATCGACAGAACTGAACAGGTGAACTTTGTTCTCTGCCGTGTTGTTGTTATCTGCCTGACATTTATTTACTCAGCTACATCCCTTTCCTTTTAAACTTCCTTTTAGCTGAGTGTGTTGTGTATGAGAGAGAGNTTTACTCAGCTACATCCCTTTCCTTTTAAACTTCCTTTTAGCTGAGTGTGTTGTGTATGAGAGAGAGAGAGTAAAGCAGGAGTCACTATGAACAAACAAATTGCAGCTAAACCAGCAGGTTCAGAACATGAAGTGTTATTGTGCATTAGTGCTGCTTTTAGGCACATTTTCTTCCTCAAAATGATTGAGCTCATACTAGTTTATGTAACAAGGCTTTTTCTTTTGCTCTATCCTGGTTGATAACTGATGCAGATAAATGGCTTTTGTCCATATTGGAGCGTAAATATTACAGAGCCTGAAAAATACTGGATTTTGTAGGTGGATACTGATATACAAGAGCTAAAAAAAAATTGGATAGTGATATATCAGCTGATATTTGTTTTTTTTTTTTTTTTGTTTTTTTACAAGAACACAAAATTTTTTTTGGCAAGGATACCTCAAATATGATTATTAAAGAAGTTCTTAGAGCATAACATTAAAATCAATATAAATTTAATTATCAGTTCTAACGACAAATAAAATGCAAATACAGCAGGTCTAAAATTCATAACTATAAAAGGGCATAACTCCACCAAAGTCAAACAAGCCTAGACATGCATCTTGTTCTAATTATATATTGGCCTAAAGAGAAAGTAATTACAGTTTTACTAAGGACTTTATTAATAATTACACCTATTGATAATTTGTTATGGGATAAATATTTCTGATAAAAAAAAATTGAGATTGATGTATTACTTTTGAAGATAAACTTGTAAAAAAGAAAAAAAGAAAGAAAAAACGTATAGTGATTCAGTGCAGATAGCCTGACAATAATCCACATCTCCATATTCCATATTATGAAGCTGAGTGTTATCAGCATGTGTGGGTGGGCTTTTTTTTTTTTTTTANTTTTTTTTTTTTTTTAACATAACATAACATAACATACAATAGAAAAATGAGTCTTGTACAGGATATGTCACAGTACTTTGAAATCTTGTCATGTTAGAGTTGAATTATGAATATATGATCCCAGCCTCATGGAGAGGTGCAAGAAGCCTTTGCTGCTGCTTTATGTTGCAGCACTTTGCACTGCAGCTCACATTTGTTATTTCACCAAGGAGTCTGCCTTTTGGAGGGACCCTGCTGGCTGTAATCTGAATGGCCTGGCAACTGGAGTTAGGCTAATGTTTCTCCACTCCTCCAGAAGGTGAAGAGTGTTGTTTATTCACTGCCATGACTTCTGCACGGTCCAGAGAAAGGGCAGCTCTCATGGTTCATGACCTTATGCTGAGTAGATCAGTTCAGAATATGTATGGTCTTGTCCTGCTGTGCCCCGGCTGCACTGTGGGATGAAAATTAGGAGTGGCTAATGGTTTCTCATGAAATTATGAGAAGTCTCAGCCATTTATGCAAAGGTTGTTATCTTAGCAGTAATATTATGTATAGATGTCATGTACAAATTCTGTATAAGGCCAAGGAGGCTAATCGTTTTTTCCTCCCACCTTACAGAGATAAAGTCTGTTTTATGACTGGGTCTTTATTCACTGTCCTTTTATTCTCCTGCAGATGTCCATACCTGTCTCTCCATCTGTCTCCTGCCATCCCAGTTTTTGCTATTCTGCTGTTCCTCTTCGTCATGGCCATGCTATTGAGGACTAGCTTCAGTGACCCTGGGGTGCTGCCACGAGCCCTTCCTGAGGAAGCTACCTTCATTGAGATGGAAATTGGTGTGTTTAGAAAAATTTTTGAGATAATTGTAACTTTCTAACTTATTTCCTTACCCATTAGAAGTTGTGTGCTCTCAGTATTATTATAGGCCTCCTGCCTGTGGGGCTGTTCACAAGAATCTGCTTGTCCTTCAGTCATCACTTGTCCTCCCTCACTGCAGACCAGAGGCATGGGTGGAGTCTGGTCTGTGCGTATGACAGGGGGCTGTAAAAGCACTTGGTCCTCTGAGGATGGTTTACCAGCAGTGAGGGCTTCTCTCATCACAGCTGTGACTCGTACCACTCACAGGATAATCATGGCCTGCTGGTTATCTGCCGCTCGTGACCTTGGTGCACAACATGCAGCTCCTGTATGGAGACTGCATGAGGGAATCAAACTGGATTCATCAATCCGATGTAGCAATAATTCTTACCTACAAAGCAGAAATATTCACAAACTGACACACACATGCCAAGGTTGTAACTATCATTGACACAGAGGTCATGTCTTCATTATTTTGTTGCTGTTCATTTTAGGGAAGCAGTTCCTTTCACTGTCAAAAAGAGTCTAAAAATAGTTGCAAATGACATTTTCAATTTGCTTGCTTTATCCAAAGCGATTCAGTTTATAATGAAAACAAAAAGCAACAAGTTCTGATATCAGAGGCAGTTCAAATAGGATTTTTTCTTTTTTATCACTTAATAAATGAATAAATTTATGTAAATAGTTAATACATCTTTCATGGTTGGATTCAGCACTTCCAGGATTATAAACACACACATTACAAACATTTTTTAACAAAATGTAGTATTTTGGAGTAAGTCATTTCCAAACTTGTGCAGACATCGATTGGCAAATGTCTCATTTTTGGTGATTTCAGTCAGTAATGTGAGCGTGGGAGTAAAGCAGGCGTAATGTAGGTGTGGGCATAATGGACATAATGTGGGTATAAAGTGGGTGTAATGTGGGCGTGGGCATAAAGTGGACGTAATGTGGGCGTGAGTGTAATGTGTGCAATATGGATCACGATTAATCACAGAAAACTGTGCGATTAATTAGTTTATTTTTTTATTTTTTTATTGATTCACAGCCCTAAAATAGATTGATCTTTGATATTTTCTCAATACATAAACTTGAAACCCAATTTGAGAGGTGAGGTGTTTATACAGCATTTATACCCTTAATTATGTGCTCCGTTCTTAAAGGGAAAAATTAGTATCATGCACATCACCCACCCTGTGTTCTCCTTGACTCTCCTGCCCTCAGCATTTTTAGCTCCAGACTCACCTTAACATAGAAATCAGCTGAAACATATTCATGTTTCTGAGTCCGTCATAGATTACTCATTTGTCTTCGGCAGCACGTAGCACAAAACACTCTTCACCTATTTTCAGTCTTACACCTTCCTTTTTGGTTTCCTTTTTCACAAATCACCATCTTGGCAAATCTTCCAAAAATAGCCTGATATTCATCACTCAGATGCTAAAACGGCTCACATGATTATATAAACAAGAATGTACTACAGCAGATTAAACAGTACACTTCCATCCTACGCCCATACGGTATATTTTTGAACGTGTTAGGCCTACTAACAGAAAACAGCTGGTTATGGATGCAGGTATGGAGCTGAGTCCCAGGCTGAGACAGGCATGGTGATGAATCCTCCCCAGCCTCAATGCTCTGGCCCCTAAGCCTGTTAGTGCCTGGTCCCAGAGGGGAATGATAATAGGTAGAGAGGCATCCTCACAGAATATATAATGTTTCTGGCAGATCAAGCTTGGCTGCCCAAGGGACTGCATTATTCCCTGTGAGTGATGACTCATTAATTTATTCTCCGCTGTTTTACCCTGAGACTGTCCTACATTCTGTAGCTTTATAAAGCTCAAATTTTTTGTGCAGTAAGATGAAATTATTTTCACTGTTTTCAGATATTGATCTGCGCATTTCCATTATTAACACAGGCTTTTAAGCATGCTAGGTTCACTGCTCTCTGAAAGTAGGAAACGTGGCTTGTTTTATATAACAGAGAATCTACATTGAAAGATTTACACAAATCTGTGATAACGTTAATGCATGCTTCATCTATACACTATAAAATGTGACAAGTTGATCTTACTTAAAAAAATCTAGGAAACTGATTGCCGTGAAAAAGGTAAGTAAATGTAACTATTTGTCTTAAGTTATGTTTACTTTGTCTACTTGAACTTAAAATGAATAGTTATATTTACTTACCTTTTTCAAGGCAATTGGTTTCCTAGAGTAGGATCAACTTTTCACATTTGACAGTGTACCTGTACAGCTAAAGCAGAAATTAAAAACTTCCCCAAATTAGATAATGTAATTTTCTCAAATACAACCATTATTATGATAATGCAGAGAAAATTAAATACATGCTCTTTTCCATTCACTGCACATTCATATTCATATGCTACTGCCTCATAAGGAGTCTGGAGTATAAAAACAAGTAAAAAGTGTGATTGTGAAATATGTTATTTCAGTGAAAGGAATGTGAGTTGATACATAACACACCTTCATAAATACTGTGTTGAAACAGTGTTGTAAGTTTAGCTGTTGTAAATTATGTCTGCTTTTTGTTGCTGTTTTTTTTTTGTTTTGTTTTGTTTTTCATTTTTGCTTTGAATATAGTTTGTGCGACTAAGACAGTCATCATGTATTGATGGAAGTGACGTCTCGTATTTCTACAGAAGCTGCCAACGGGAACGTCCCTGCAGGGCAGCGACCCCCACCTCGAATCCGCAACGTTCAGATTAACAACCAGATCGTCAAGCTCAAGTACTGTTACACCTGTAAAATCTTTCGACCACCTCGTGCATCTCACTGCAGCATCTGCGACAACTGTGTTGGTAAGAAATTAAAATGTCAACAAAACTCATTAAATGACTTTATTGCTTCCAAGAATAGAAAGGTGCGTAATGTTGCAAGTGGGGGAATGAAAAAAAAGCTTGATTAATGAAACCTTGACCTCAATCTCCTCTCAACTGATTTTTGACAGATGAAATTATTAAAAAAAAAAAAGAAAGAAAGAAAGAAAAAAACAGCTTTATAAATGGATGTCTGACAAGACAAATGGGCCAAAGTACAACCTTCACAGACAGAAGTTTTGTTGTTTTTTTTTTGTTTTTTTTGGAATATGCTTTAAATTCTTAAAGGCTGTGAGAACTGTGTGTGTGTGTGTGTGCATATATGTGTGTGTGGTGATGGGGATGGTGTGTATGCAGCCGTGTCAGCTAAATCCTGCAGAATAAGTCATTTGGCTGCTGATGATTGAGGAATGCTTTTGAAAGGAGTGTTGAGTCGTAGGTGATATGAGAGGAGAACAGTGGAGGCTCAGTGAGGGAATAAACGCTCAGTCACTGTGAACAGTGGGTTGTCTGTGTGGGGCAAGTCCACCTGCTGTGGAAATGCACACACACAAACACACACACAGTCCAACTTTGACACAGTATACCTTAGTGCTTTTAAAGATATGTATATCTTTTCCTTCTCAGTTTAATATTGTTTAACAGAATTTGTAGCTCGCAGAAAACAAAATTAACTGGAAGGAAAGTTATTTTTACATAATTGTTAGGAGCAGATTCTATCTTCACATGTATAACTGTGACCTTACAGATGTGTGCAGTGCAGCTGGAATTATAAAATGTTTATGTGGTGAAATTAATGTTTAAACCCACAGAAAGCACTGAGTTTTCTTAGGATGTAGTGGTTATAATGTACTGGAAAACTCAGCAGAGTTAGCAGAAATATTGTGTTTAAATGTGTTTTCGCCCCAATAAACTCTTTAAAATTCTTGCTGGACTGCAGTAATGTTGAGAATTTTGACCTGATTGTGGCGCTTATTAAAATATCAGGGCATTATCAAGTCATTATGGTTCATCCTCTGGGGATCATGCAAGTCTGTACCAAATTTCATGGCTCTCCATTCAGTCGCTAAGATGATCCATTTATTTCATGTTTTGTTTCTATATCACTGTGCTATGTCCTTTGTGTAAAACTCCATCCTGCTTCTGCTGCAAGAAGAAGTATAAAGTGAGTTGTTTACTCCTGTGTCTGTGTAACTCTTCCCTGCTTTCACTGGCTCGACTCCAAATTACATGAAATGAGCTCTGGATGATTATATTTAGACTAGATGGTTTGGTAAATTGAGCCAAACATAGAAAGCTGAAGAGGAAATGATCATGGATGAAACTGGTCTATTTTTAGCTCCTTTTCTAAAAGGTGTAATATTTGAAGGTTGTCATGACCAGAACACTACAGTTTATCTTACTTTTTTTTTTTTTTTAATCTTCCCATTATTCTCTCTCTTCCTCAGACCGTTTTGATCACCACTGTCCCTGGGTGGGAAACTGTGTGGGAAAGAGGAACTACCGCTACTTCTATCTGTTCACACTTTCCCTCTCCCTGCTCACCATTTATATCTTTACCTTTGACATCGTCCACGTGGTCATGCGTAAGTATCCTGTGAAATGCTGCTTAGCCTTTCTTAACTAGTAGAAAAACAGTGGAAGCTGAACAATGAACTGATAGCTAAGAGAATGTGACAAAACAAGATGGATGACATTTGAGTCAACAAAACTAGCATTTAAATGCAAATACACATACGACACGTGTCCAAACCTTTTGCTGAAATTGTGACCCAATTTAGACCAGGCTTTTAATGGAGTGTAACGTGCAGCAGTATTTGATGGTTTGACATATTCTGCCATTCGTCATCATCCTCCTGCTTCCTTTTGTGGGCCTTACACAAAAATCTAGTCAGATTTCTGCCTTTCCAGTGAAAATAATAAGGAAAATGAATGATTATTTCAAAACCTATATGTGTGTTTGTGTGTGTAACTTCTCCCTGTGTCACTCTGTCCACAGGCTCGGTGGATAATGGCTTTTTGAACACTCTGAAAGAAACACCTGGGACATATCCTTTTTAATCTTTGAACGCTGCAAAACACAAGTGTGTGTGCTACATTTTACTGATTTCTCTAAACAGAATTTCCAAAACATCAAAGAACTTTTTTTTTATTGTGTTAAAAGTTTTATCACTCATTCTTTCATGCTTTTTTGAGCAGAAATTTCAGCTTCATGGTCCTCCATACTGTCCTTCAGATCTATGTTCTCTTGCTTTGAAGGCTCCAGCTTTAATCACGTTGTGTAGTTTTGCCATTTTGCCATTACTTGGTTCTCCTGTTTAATCAGCGACCTTCAGGCAGGCGGATAACATCTGTTGCTCTTTTCTTAACTTGAGTTCACTGTGCTGGAGGTGTTGGTGTGTTTCTTCACTCTGTGGTCAGTGGTGGGACTGACTGGCTTCCACACCTACCTGATCTCCCTCAACCAGACCACCAATGAAGATGTAAGTGAGCTTATTCTACATCCATTTAAATATCTTCTCTACCATTAACACTGTTTGGCCATGAATGTATTCAGCCTGCATCATATCTACAGTTTGTTTAATTAGGTCAGGGATGGGCAATTTTGATGAGGACAGGGGCCAATAAAATTTCATTCTCACAGTCAAAGGGCCACACATTAAATAAAACNTTTGATGAGGACAGGGGCCAATAAAATTTCATTCTCACAGTCAAAGGGCCACACATTAAATAAAACAACAACTCAGTACATACAGTACCTATCAACATTGAGCTTTGAAAATAAGGGAGGGAAAATAAGGCGGACCTGACCCGACCCGATTGTATTCTCTCATCGAAAGCTTTGCTAGCATGTGCAACAATGGCCGACACAGGAGCTAACAGGATCACGTCTCATAAGGCAGCTTCAGTAATGAGTGAGAAATGAGTGAGCACCCTCTGTTGATGAGTAGTGGTAATAACAAATGAAAACTATAATTTTTTAATTCTATAATTTTCATTTTCATTAATTGAGAAGTCATCCAAGGGCCTGATAGATTAAAGGCGTGGGCCGTATCTGGCCCATGGGCCACCAGTTGCCCATGCCTGAATTAGGTCTAAGTCTCATTTTAAGACTTTGCGTCTAGATATTTAATTATTAATAATACCCTGTCCCAATCTAACAATTTATTGTGAATATAGTTCACATTATTCAAATTAATTGATTAGTTTCCTGCAATATTTTAATCATCAAAACAAATTTTACTCAAGTGACAGTCTCCACATAATAGCTCTCCTAAGCTTTATTTATCTTGGCTGATGTATATAAAGAGCTCATGAAGAAATTTGATAAATATTCATGTTGGTTTATATTTCAAATAGGCTTCATATTGCTGTGGTTGGTCCATGCTGCAGCCTCATGAGTTCAGAGACCCACAGTTTCAGTCTTGACATGGAGTTTTGGTGTTGACCTGAGTTTGAATGGCATCATCAAACAAGCTAAACTGAAGGAGCAAACGTGGTAGGGTTCAGATCAATCTAACCAAATAGGCTAGGTGTGAACGCACTGTAAAGCTATGTCTAACTACAACAAAATGAATTACAAGGATAAGGAAGGACAAGGAAAGATGATGCTCCTGTATTTCGGGATTACTCTACTTGAGGATTTTTATTTCTGTTTAGAATAGTTTAGATTAATGTTAGCATTTAGGTTAGACATATAGAGGAGATAAAGTACTTGTTGTATTTAAATGTGTGTGTCTGAGTGTTGTAGTCAGCCAGCATGGCTTCATGTGGCTGGAAAGATAAACATACATGACCAGCACCACAATTTCTAAGACACCACAGCTGTTTCCTTGACAACGACACAGCCTTGATCAGGTCTAAAAGATGGATGGCTGGTATAAATTGTAAGCTGCTAAACTGAGCTTTAACAGGCCAGATGAAGAAAAATTATACCATGTGAAAAATATAGAACTAAACTTAAAAACTGTCCTGTTACACTACACAAAAATTAAAACTTTGTCAA
The DNA here is from genome assembly GCA_014773175.1 of Lucifuga dentata. Lineage (NCBI taxonomy): Eukaryota > Metazoa > Chordata > Actinopteri > Ophidiiformes > Bythitidae > Lucifuga > Lucifuga dentata. The sequence goes on along the minus strand of VXCM01004456.1, from coordinate 33,862 downwards.
TTTTTTTCCTTATATCCAGACTTCACAGTAGATAGAGGGTTTAAACTGTTAGTTTTCCCTTTAAAAAAAAAAAAAAAAAAAAAATTACCTACTTTTGTCGGGTGCGACAATATTAACAATAAAAATCTCTTAAAAAAGGAGTTATCTGCAACACAGCAGGGCTGGTTGTATTCTGCTTCAAGTTTGAGCCAGATGACAAATTGTCTGGTAAATATTTTGACTGCTGATTGCAGCAGTTGGACTCTTCTCTGCTCACTGGCAGCCCACATAGTCTGATGAAATTAAAAAAAAAAAAAAAAAAAACATGCAGAAATGGCAGCTGCTCCCTTATTAAATTGAACAGTACAGAACCACACCAGCTGGTTACTGACTTGTGACTTGTCTGCTACAGGAAGAAGAAGAAGAAGTCGTAGGTTTTTAGCCTCTTTGGTGATTCACAGATTAAACCACTACACTGGTTATTACTGTCACTNGTAGGTTTTTAGCCTCTTTGGTGATTCACAGATTAAACCACTACACTGGTTATTACTGTCACTACTCATCTGTGTGTTTTTGTTTGTTTTTGTGTCGTTGTTCAGATGTTTAGCCCTCCTTGATAGAAATTGTTTGTTAGTTTTAAATAAAACGTGATAGGTTGGTCAAGGAGGGCCGGTTGAAGGTCACACACTCACACACATTCACCTATGCACTAAATATTATCTGTCTGTTGCTAGATTAAATTGCCTATATATAAAAAATGGTTGTGCCAATCTTGGCATATACCACAACTATGTATGCAGACAGAAAAAAAAGAAGGAAAAAAAAGGAAGAAGAAGAAGCTTCTGAGGATTTATGGTGGAAAAAACATATTGATTTCTTGTGCATTACCATTGTGTACTCACCACACACACACACAGACACACACTCAGGCTGATATAAAGCAGATGATAAGCAGTGGTGATGCAGGTGGATGAATCCACAGAGGGAGTAATTTATGTTGTGTCTGTGTATACGACCCTAACAGTGTGTATGTGTGTGTGTGTGCTTTTACTGCACAGGCTCTGACAAGAAGCAGAGAGAAAGCAGTGGTGGGAGGTTTTAGATGGCTGAAAGCTAAAGAGTGGAGTCGTACTTTGTTGTAAAGATGAATTTATAATTCCCTTTTTCTTTTCTCTGGGCTGGTTCGCCTAAATCTTTTATTTAATCAGGTAACGAAGCTCTGCAGTATGTTATAATGTTGCACAGGAGTTAAAGCAATGTCTGTCATCCTAGCCGTTTCAGTATCTGTGATTGGTCTAATAATAGATGCATCAATACCTGCAGCAGCTGGGCAAACAGCCAACAGTACTGCTGAAAGAGAAAAAAATAGAGGGGGGAGGGGGGAGAGATAAGAGAGAGAGACAGGAAGAGGGAGAGGAAGAGAGGAGAAAAAGAGGAAGATAGAGATAAATGGGGAATAAGGGCAAATGGGAGAAGGTACCTTGAGTACTATTGCTGCTCTGGTCTCTCATGGGATGACACATGCTGTGTCTCCGGCCACACACACACACACACACACTAATAAAGCTGTTTTTTCTCATTTTCTTTTTTTGAAAAAGACATCTAGAGGCAAATGCGTCTCCTACTAGCTAAAAAATAAAACAGTAAGCCTGCGTACATACAGTGCAGGAATAATTGTTACTGGTGAAATCCTTTGTATGATTTCACTCATTTATTCAATGAATTATTTAAATGGTTTTAATCTCTGGTTTTCATGCATATTCACACCCTTAGCACATATTGTTCCCATTAAACCAGGAATCATTAAATCCCTGACAGAGCCTTTTTGTAGGTCAAACCCAAGCCTGTGGGAATAACATCTAAAAATGGAATCATGCTTTTGAATAAGGTATAAGCATGGGGAAACTCTTTTTTGAAAGGGAAGTGAGCGGTTTGCTCTATCTGGCAGGGTTATAAGCAAGTCAAGACGCTAAGCAGTGATTGAGATTTGTCTGTTTAGATGTGGTTTTGGATTTAGTTGCTGTTTTTTGTAATACTGTCATGTAGTTTCATCAGTAATGAATGCTTGGTATGTTTTGTTTTGCTCAGATCAAAGGTTCATGGTCAGGAAAGAACAGAGTCCAGAACCCATACAGCCACAAGAACTTCATCAAAAACTGCTGTGAGGTGCTTTGTGGACCGACATACCCGAGGTAATGCTATCCGATGCAGTCTTTACCCATAAAGCTTTGCCACAAAACTGCAATATGCCTGGAGTGAAGGGAAAAAAAAAGCCAGTTCCTAATGGGAATCTGGTATCTTTCTTTTTTGGTGTCATGTTACCTATATTTCTATCTTTGGCTTTCTCCCCTCTGTGATCAATGAGTTGTGTATCTGTGCCCATGATGCATTAGCCTTTTAGCTTTTTTCTTCCTCCTCCCCGCTGCGATGAATAATGAGCAGGAAGCTGTTTGTGACTGATCGCCTTGTCTTACTCACCAGCGTTTTGGACAGAAGAGGACTGATGCAGGAGGATTCGCCTGTTCCAGCAGCGTCTGCCACACCCCCCTCCAGCAACAGCAACCCACTCCCACAAACTACGGTGAGCCAAGGGCTTCACACACAAACACACACACACACATGCATGCAAACACACACATTGTATCCTCCACGACACACACTTCTGAGTCTGCAAAACAATGAGAAATATTTAAAAAAAAACAGACTTAAAACGGAGTCTAACCAATTTACACTAAGGACAGAGCTGTGCTGAGATTGGAAAGTAATATTCCCATCACACTGAAACTTAAAATCCATCCAGAAATATGTGCAGGTGAAGCCTGGTTTGTTTCTTTACATGATGTATCCACTAGTATTTGACTTTAACTGATTCACTATAGTTTAAGTTGCTCCATGAGTAGATACTGTACACTATTAGCTGTATTTGTACTACTCATATTAAAATATAATTCTGGGGTCCCTCGCCTTAGTGGTACAAACACATCAAAATATTTAACTGGCACATTGGTGCTGCAGGACTATAAATATGATGAGGGAGGATCCTGTTCCTTTATTAGGGGTCAAGATAACTAATTACATTGACTCCTTTTCCTGCAACTGAGATGCCTTTTAGTGCTCTACTACTTTAAGTATTTTTATTGTCAGTAATTTTACTTCAAAAGGCCTCCTCTATTAAGTTATTTTTGAAGTAATATACTTCATTGCATTTTAAATCACATCTTGTGGAGCCATTCAAAATGCTTGAGAAGGGTCATAGCTAGCAGCTATTAAAAGTAGCTGCATTATTTTCACTTTGAGATTCTTTGCAACTTTTACTTGAGTAAAAGTTTTACACCAGTACTTTTTACCTTTTACATGTACAAACACACCCACAACCCTGCACAGGACAAGTGGTGTAGAGAATGGATAGATAGATGGTGGATGGATGGATAGACAGACTTATACAAATAATTATTTAACTTGACTAGGTCAATCAAGCATTCTGGCACCAGACATTATATTCTGTCACGATTTAACTGAAAATGACTGCCAGACTGCAGACTTTGGCCATTTGAATTGGCTGTACAATCTCCTATAGGATCATTGCTACTATGATTGTTTTTAGCTCCATCCAGTGGCTAATGTTAGTCACTCTGTCAGTCGCCAGCTGGTGGGTGAAGCAGATGTTTATCTGTCTGAGCTAATATCAGGTGAAATTCTTTGTAATTATGAGTGTGATGACTTTGGGGGTTCACATTTTCATCAATGGTTCTTATTGCATTTGCATCTTTTCAGTGTGCAAATCTCTGCCTACAGAAAACCACAGCTCCACTTATTCCTAATGAGCACACACCTGAGGATGTCAAGCCAAAAATTGCTGCCTCAGCAGAGAAGACTCCCTCCCCCAAAGAGGAGCAACCACCTGCACCCAAATTACCACCTCTGGCTTCACCCGAGACTGATGCAGAAACGTCCATCGCAAAGGATAAGACCCATTAGCTGCTGAGTAGGCATTTCTCTCTAGGCCACGCCTGCAGCATCCTGTTTGGTCAGGAAGTGGAACATTAATAATCGATATCAGATTACCGTCCAGGTGACTCCGTCTTTCCTTAACTCCTGCCCTACATTCCGCCAGAAAAGAGGAGCTGGTGCTGTACCTCCTCCTCTCCCCTTTGCTCCTCACCAGTAGCTGCAGAGCTGTTTGACTGACAGTAGCTCCTGTGGGAGGGGGTGGGATTTAATGGAATGTCAGCAGCTTTCTCTGTCTCCTAAACACTGCATGGAAAGAACACACAGGCAGAGAAGCTGCTGGAAGAGCCTGAAAAATACTCCAAGCTTATGACATTACCACAAGTTCTCTGTGGGCTTACTCTGATTGTCAGTTCCACTTTTTTTCACGAATTATATCACATAATGACATTTATTGTGAGAAGCCAGTTCAGTATACTCTTAGAATTGCAAGCATCTGACAAACACAATATTACTTCTGGACATGTATAAATACATACATATTGTAAACTTTCAGTTTATCCAGTGCACACATTACATGCCCTATGCAAATCATGAAATGACTAAACATGCAGATTTTTGATCAGTGTGGACGCAAAGGTTGCATATGCATTAGTAAGCATGTCTACGAGTCCAAGGAGGACATGCAAATCCTTATCTGAGACAGAGTAGATATCTCAAAGGCTCCTTCCAAACACATCAAAATCTACCTTGTATTCTGATATTGCTGCATTCAGTACGGTTCTTCTGTGCATATTTTTAAGTATTTTGATTCAGACCAATGCCTGACCTTCCATTTTTTATATCGTCAAAGCTGTAATGTGGCATTGGCACTCTGAAATGGCTTGCTTGGAGACTGTAGAACATGTACAGTACAGTCTTAACCAGTGTCTGTTGTGTGAGTGTGCGCGTGCTTGCGTGCGCGTGTGTGAAAAGGCCTGACTTCTGATGATAGTAGACACTAGTAACAGTGCCTTATCATAACAGTTGCACTATCAAATGCAACTGAGGTCTGTCAGCAGAGAAGCACTTGTAATCCAGCTGAAGCAGAGAGTGTTTCATGATAAATGCCACCGTTTATGTTCTGCCAATTATACTATGAGAAGCAAAAACAAAGCAAAGCCATTGCTGAAGTGTACATAGTATAAGTAGCTGTTGATGTACCAAAAGCCTCTCAGTTGATTGGTGATGATGGCAGCAAGGTTTTGTTGTTTGTTATGGAAGCCTGTTTCCGCCACTTGAAAAAAAACAAAAAAAAAAGAGTTCTGACTTTAAAGTCAGAATTCTGACTTTTTTCTCAATTCTGACTTTAATCTCAGAATTCTGACTTTTTTTTAAAAATCAGAATTCTGACTTTAATCCCAGAATTCTGACTTTTTAAAAAAATCAGAATTCTGACTTTAATCCCAGAACTCTTTTTTTTTTTTTTTTTTTTCAAGTGGTGGAAATGGGCTTCCATAATTTTTGGAGAGTACAGTGTTAATTATTCAGCCTGTGAGTTTGTGCACCTCCTTCTGTCAGATCGTACCAGAGCTAATCCCCAAAATAATCTCTTTCTTTACTCCAATGCTGAGACAGATGTGTTGATCCTCCATTTCACAGATCTGTGTATCAGACGGAGCACAGCTTTTACTGTGCCTTCGGGTTTTATTTGAATTGGATTGCTGAAGCGGGGCAGCATTCACGCACGAGGAAAACAAAACAGTTGTGCTGATTCTTAGTGTTGAAGTGATGTTAGCTGATAGCGAGAGTTTGTGTTAGTCATTGTAACATGTGTGAGACAGAGCTAATGTTTGTGAAATGTACTTGTGTAGAAATTGTAGTATATCCACAGTGTCATTATGGATTAAACTCTGAAATCTGCCCGAGATTATTTATTATAAGAAACTAAAAGGTCACAATTTCTCTGATTCTCCTTAAGATTTAAAATCCAAAAATATTGCCTGCATTACTTCTATATTGTATGACCAAACATATAATTTTTTTATAATTCTTTTTATTTTACCATATTTTGGATGGAATGCTGTAAACAGTTAATTGACAATGAAAATATTGGACGCTTTTAAAATGCTGAAGAATTAAGTCCATCCTTGTTTATTTTCGCTATACTCAGATAAACAGGAGATATAACTATGGAAAGATGCTGTAAAGTGCTGCAGTATTGTTTAGCTGACAGGTGGAACATTAAGTACTAATGTTTGTTTGGAAAGTCCTGTAAGAAATGGTTTAAGACAAGATTTCAAAGCTGAAATCATTCTGGAAAGTATTAGCATATTTCATCACATTGCATTATTGTCACAGAGAAGCAGAAATGTGTGTGACTGATATTCTGTAAAAGAAGGGATATTTGTGCTGAATTCCAGTAGATGAGGGTTTCAGAGCAGGTTTTGGGACTATTAAACTTTATTATTATTAGCTCTATGGATTTACAGTTATAGCTCTGACTGTAAGACTGTAGACTGACCAAGTCAAGCTCAAGAAAACTTGACATTTACTTAACATTTGTATGTATGATTTCTAAGTTAAAATGCCATGACATAGTCAGATCTGGATGCTCTGATCAATCTCTTATTGTACAGTGCATTATGTATACAGATACAGTACTATACCATTGATGGAACTCCTATTTATGTTCACTTTGTTTTGTAATAGCACTGTGATTATGTGTATTTCATCCAATTTATTTCACTTCTTTTTACATGATCAATGTGTCTGGTAAATAAACAATAATGTCTTATTATTTCATGTCTTTTAAAAGAAGTTTTCTTTCAATGGGACTGGTGACAGCCATCCACTATATGAGGAGACTGCTCTGCCTTTGCCTTTAGAAACAGTGGTGTCTTACGTGGGTAACAGCTTTTCAGGAGGATGAAGTGATGATTCCGGCTGAAAGAACGCAACAGGTCAGAGAAGATTTATTACCTTTAAAGGACCATACCAGCCATTTTGCATGTTTGAGCTTAACATATTAAACTTTCATACATGTTGCATTACTGACATCCATTTCCCAAAGGATAAAACCGTATTTCAGCTTTCCTGATATTTTGCAAAATCTCTTAATCTTTTAAAATCAAATATTCAGTCAATACATGCACCTTAAAAATCAATGTTTCGTCTACTAATAGTTACGCAGTCTTATGAAGTCACGGTCGTTTAAATTTTTCAATAAATGCAGGTGTTTTTTTGGGTCTATATTCCCCAGTGGAGACATGCATTTTGTTTCTGTGTAGCTCTGCAGTGGATCAGTCAGCAGGACAGATGTCCTGCCTACAAGTGAATGTGAAGCACACCACGGTCTGCTCTGTGAAGCACACCACGACATTGTATCTCCGAGAGACACAAAGTTGGAAGATAACACTAAAACCATGAAGTGTGTTGTTCCTGGATGCGAAAATTCTTACAGCCGTTACGGTTTGGAACAACTTAATTTTCATACTTTTCCTACTAACTTCGAACAGTGCAGGCTATGGCTAACTGCAATCAACATCCAGAGTCAGTACATTGGTGCTGTAGTGCAGTGTTACGAATTTGCAGCAATCATTTCACTGGTCAGATCAGGACACTATGTGCTTTTTATTGTGCTTAAACACTAAAATTATGTAACTTAAAAAAAAAAAAAAAAAACTTGAATATACGTCTTGTTCACGATAATGGATTACCTATCCCAAGAACATTTCAAGTAACAACAAGTTGATTTTAATAGCATACCAGAATGAAATGAAACCAATGGTGGTCTGGAAGGTAGGAATTTTTTTTTTTAAATTCACCGTTCCAGTAGTATGCTTTGGGAAATGATTGTCAGTAACGTTAAGTGTATGAAAATTGAATATATTAGGCTCAAGCATGCAAAATGGGCAGTATGGTCCTTTAACCACCACATTCTTATTTAGTGATCCGTTCTGCTGTCATTTGAGCGTGCAACTTTTGCTATTCAGCTTAGTGTTATCCATTGCAATATTTTTCTAATATGAACACTACATTAAGTGTGATGTGAAAGTGCTGTTAGTACTAACAATTCCACTGAGAATCAACACTTGCTGTAAAGGCATATATTTCATAGCAAGTTGAATTCACTTCAGTGTAATCTATGCAATCACATTTGCTCAAGGAGGTGAAGTAAATTGTTGAATCTTGCATATTGAACTCCAAGTTCAAATGTGGTCACACTTGACACACACTATTGCTAATGACTAACAGCAAACTGTCTAAACAGTGTTGATTTTATTTTATTTTATTTTATCCAAGGTGTCAAATGTTTCACTAAGTTGCTGACTTTGAAGCATTTAAACAACAAAAAGTACTTGCAAAAAGACTTTATAAAGTACAAATAAAAATGAAACTATCAGCATGATTCAGCTCCTTGAATTATGTTTTATTCATATTTACAGAACAATCAACACCTTCAGAATGAAGTGTGACAGAACTTAATCGAATGTAACTCAAAACACAAAAACATTTGAAGAAGCACGGGGACGTAATGAAGAGAAAGGAAACTTTTGAATTGTTTCAGTCTCACCATTACAGACAGATATCTTACATTATCAGGCCTCAGAAGGAAGTAACGGCAAATATAACAAACATAGTTACGGCAAACATAACTGTTCATATAATATCACATTGTTCTCATTCAAAACAGACGGGACAGAGTAAAAGAAACGATGCTGCTTCACCATGGAAACTGAAGTAATGCGGTTCATGTCTCACCCTTACATTGTGCTGCTGTCATCAGTCTGCTCTCATATTGAAGAGCCACGTCTCTTTGTTAATGAGATCAAGCTTCCATCCGCTGAGTCCCTGAGAGCCGGGAATGAATTAAGTTCCAACATTTTGCCTCGTCACTTTTCAAGAGCCTTCATCAATTGTCAGCTCCTGCAGTTGTTCCTCCACAGTACCCACCTGGTGTTTTTGGTTCTCCTCTTGTTCTTCTGGTGATTCTTGGTCACTTTTCTCTGAATCTTTGTTCATTTGCTTCTCTGACACCTGGAGCTCCTCATCCATCTTTGGCTCCTCACGTCTGCTCTCCAGGTGCTCTGAGCTCTCAAAACAGCCCGAATCCCTCGGTTCCTTGGTTTCCTCACAAGATTTTTCTTCTTCTGCCTCTGATTCTTCTTCATCTAAATGGACCAAAAAAAAAAAAAGACATTGTTAAAACAGAATAACTCAACACAGAACTGTAATTCTTCTTTAGTAATGCTAAACTCTAACAGAAACTTGAAGGTCAGGTCGTGTAAAACTTTATTATGGCTTTATTATGGCTGGTTGGCTGCAGCTGTTAGTTGTCACAGTCCTTTTTACAAGATTATTTTTAAGTGTGTACCTCATGCATCCTCATTGTCAGTCACTTCACTGAGGTGAGACCTTGAGACTGCTTTTTAATTTCATAGATTAAAGTAAATTTTTTATCTGTCAGATAATTTTAAAATGGTTTGACATCTCCAGGGTAAAATCAAGTTTAATTATTTAAATCTTATTAAAAATTTTTGGTATTTTTGAGAAAAATCCATTCAAAAATCCAGGGTCAACCAACCTCTTATATTATGCTAACACACCACAGTCAGATCACATTTTCACAGTGTGTCCTTGGGTTTTTGTTGTACTAACATAACTTTAATTATATGTTTAGGCAAGACATTAAACCCTCTCTTCTTGTTTTCTTGATACTAATTTGTGAACAAAATACATTGATCTGTAGAAATCAGCTCGAGAGTAAAAGCTGTGCCAAATAGATTCCCTATAAAAAATATTACTGCAGCTAATCACAATGCTAATGGGAGACCATAAACTCTATTCAACATATTGCTGTTGCTCCAGCACAGGACTTAAATAGTGATTTGCAGCAGGGGAGATCATAATGGCATCATAACTGCAAACTGTGCATGTGTGTGACTGTGAAGGGTCATCTCAATCACACAGGTGATAAGGTGTCTGAGAGTTTAAGTGAAATTATTTTGCTGTTTCTGAAGAACCGAAGAAAGATCTTTCTTACTTTCAGATGAATGGCAAAAACCTGTTCAATAGTTCTGGTTCAGTGATCGTGCTTAACTTCCCAGACTGTGGATGTGGCATCTGGGTGTTAACTTACAGTCTCTCAGAAGTTCTGTGGCGTTGAGGATCTTGGCGCGCTGCTCTGGGTCAGTGATGTTCAGTTCGTTTAGGTGAGACTCCTTTAGCCCTGCAAAGTCCTCCAGGCTATGGAACCCGTGCATGGACAGGATAGAACTCAGATCCTGAAACACATGAGAGCACAAATTAGATTAATTTATCCATAACATATCTAATAACCTATAATATATCAGAAGGGAGTGCGCCTTACAGCCAGACCGATGTTGTCCAGCACTTCCTCCAGGGTTTTGGGTTTGGATTTTCCCTGGCGAAGTTTGCTGTTGCAGCGTCTCCTCCTCACTGGGGGGCTCTCATCAGGCAGAAGGTTAACATAGATGAACTTAAAGGAGCCCACCTTGTTGTTGAGCTTCCCTGTCCAGGTTCCTACAGGAGGCTTCTCAATGATGTAGATGATGTCGCCTTTCTGTAAGAGAGCTTACATGTGAATACCAGTGCTGAAACAATTAGTCAAATACTCAACTTTTGGTGCGATAGAAAACTGCCAAAATTACCAACACTTTGATAATAAGTCAATCGTTTTAGTCATTTATCAAGTAAAAAAAAATTTTTTTCTGTGTGCATCTTCTAGGTGTGAGGATTTGTAGCTTTTTATGTCATATCATCAAACTGATGTCAAATTGAGAACCTTTGGGTTTTTCATGTTGAATCAGGAGAGAAAGGATGCATATGAGAACATGAAGAAAAGAAAAAGCTTGGCCTTCAAAAGCATTAATTTATTATCAGTGTTATGAACTCTGAGTGCAAAAATCAACACTATGCTAATGTTTACACTAATGAAACTCTTCACTATTTCCTCTATGAACCAACATCTCTCCACTGACAGAAACACCTGCAACCTCAAGGTAATTGTCACTTTAAAACAAACATCAAATATAACTAGACATTTTCTAACCAAATGTCAAATTATCTTCCATTTAGTATAATGTGAGCGACTAACCACCAGATATTTTCAGCTAAGAGAATTTTGCCATTATTTAATTTTTATATGACAGAGCCACTGCTGAAAATGGTGATATTTCTAAAAACAAACAGTCGTAATGATCCGTGTAGATGAAACTGTGCTTTCAGGAATGATAATGAGAAAAACCCTTGTTGTTTCACATGGTTAACAAGCTCTCATGGGGACAACTTGACAAGACAGCTGAAGTGGCTGAGGCTAAAGCAGAGATGCGGAGGAAAACCTCCTGAGACTTACTTGAAGCTTCAGCGATTCCACATCGTAGGGGCTGGGAGTGAAGTCAGTGTGGACCAGAGCACGACCACAAAATGGTCCATTGTAAGACAGACCATTTTCCTCCAGTTTCATGCTGTCCCTCTGGCAGTATCCACTGTCCAAACTCTGTCTGTCACCACCTGAGATGCACAGATGTGAAGTGAGGATACAGATGCCTACATTCTTCTTATCTGGTTTACAGGGATACAGGTCTTACTTCCAGAGAGCTGTCGGGTAAAGAGGCTGGATGCGGTGTCTTCAGATCCTGATGAGCACACGGACGTCCTTTGTCCTGCGCTCAGATCCACAATCCAGTCAGTAACAGGAGACGGTGAGCTCTCCTCACCGCTCTCTGCCTGGAATCACAAGTTGCAGTTCAAGGCTCAGGTCCATTCACTTTCAATTTACTCAATGAAAAATGATTATTACTTCTTGAAGAAGGTTATGTTATCAGCCCCATTCTTCTTTTCTGTTTGTTACCATGGCATCACAAAAATTTGATTTCAGTGGAATTTGGTGTAAAGTTTGGCAATGAGCCAAATTACATTTTGGTGCAGATTTTAATCCAGGAGTTTCATAAACCATTCATTAGCATTGCAAGATAAAACATGTTTTACTTTACTGGAATGAAAAGAAATTGCTTGGTACATGAATTCTATTCTTGTCTATCACTGTGTATGTAACTGCAGACATCAATAAAGATTTTCTGAACATTCTCTTTTATTAAAATAGTAAAAGTAGAGGATTGTGCAGCCTTAGGGAACACATATTCTCTGTAGGCTGTCTAATTAAGTCACATTATGATGCAACTGTTCTTTCAGTTTTCAGTATTCAATTCATCAGCAAAGCGTCTGTTAGACTGATGTATTAAACTGAATACATTTCCTCAGAGCTGGAGAAGTGTCTGAGAACCTTCATTTCTTCAAGATATTTGCTTAAATTCTCCAAAGGTCACAGTGAGTTACAGCACAAATCCTTGGAACTTCATTGTCTTGATCAAGGACACTTCAGCAGAGTAGAGTTATAGTAGGTGAGACTTCAAACACATCGACTGTGGTTTACTTCACTGCTCTCTGTAAAATATACGTATATCCTGTAAATGTTTTCAAGACAAAACAAGTCCAGTTGGCTTGACTTACTAACTTCTATATGAAATGACCGGGATGACTGAGAACCTTCACTGACATAAATGCCTTCTGATGTCAGTTTAAATTTTGTTTTTAACAGGTTTGTAATTTTGAATTTTTTTTTCAGACTTTGACCAATGGGTAAAAAACAAAGAAAAGAAAAAGAAAAAGTCAGGCAAATGAGACTTTTATTCTAGCTTTGTTTTGAGTAACAAGCAACAACAATGTAGAAGTTTGTCCACTAGGTGGCGACAGTTTTACTCTTTGTGATACCAACAGTTCTCTTTCAGGAGTATTACAGTGTTATTCATGTTTCATGCATAGAAACTACTTTTGTAATTCAGCTGTGTATAATGATATTTTCAACTTTTTAATTGCATAAATTGTCAGGAATTAACTGAAAAAATATTCTGATACTGTAATACTCTGATATTGTGATTATATTCACTATACAGAAAAATAATGTATTTACCCCCTCCTCAGCCAGGGCCTTCTGCACCATCTTGGATGTTTTACGGGTCATGGTACGTGAGATCACATTGCGCCATTTTTTGCCGAGCTTGCTGCTACTTTTCACAGCTTCTGCTGTTCCAGCCTCTGCCACCTGGGATGACAATTAACAATTATCATCCAACAATTTGAAAAATGCTTAAATAATAAGAGAAATATGCTACATCATCATAAAAAGCACACAGGCTGCTTATTATGCACACATACACATTTATACACACATACATAGCCTATACACACTGTCGTAACCTGGTGCAAAGACTGAAAGCTTGTGAGAAAACACCCCCCCATAGCCAAATGATGACTTAGGGCTCAGCAATGAATCATGGTGCGTTCAGGGTTTCAAGAGACGTTTAAACACCAGCAGATATACTGTATGATGCTACTTGTGGACACAGGTTGAGTCCTCTGTCCTCTTTAACAAGAAAACAAAACAGAATTAATGTGATATGCTACTGTATTTAGAGAAAATGGGTTGAAATTTGAGAAATTATTTAGATATCAGATAGATACATTGATCCAGTGTGAATGTGATTATGTAGTATTTAGTTGTACTGAGTATACATGTTTTTAGCGATTTTTGGAAATTCTTTTTTTAATTGTTAACAGGTAACATCAATCAAAAAGTTGTATTTTGTTAATTTATTTTTTATTTTAACCCCACATCAGTTTGACTGATATTTCCTTGAATGCACTATAAAAAATATATATTTTTAGGGCTTAATAAAAATATGTTTTTGCAAATGAACTCTTCATTTATGTAAATACCTCTATGTATAATATACTCTACATAAATTTTGTAAACNTGCAAATGAACTCTTCATTTATGTAAATACCTCTATGTATAATATACTCTACATAAATTTTGTAAACCTTGTTATTTTGTAACATTTTTTGCAGTTTTTGGTTGTCACTCTCTCCTTCAGAAAAGACTTGTGTGAATTTTAGCACTGAGGAGTGATAACCAAGTTGAAATGTGAAGCCAAAATCACCACAGAGAGCAATATACACACAAACATACACACAACTTAGAGAGTGAGAGAGACATAGAGTTTAGGCACATTTTCACTATAGATTTTGATATATTGTGTAGAGATAAAAATGCAACACTCTGAACTAAAACTGTTTTTGTGGAAGGTCCCTGGCTAAATGCTTCAAGTCTGTCAGAGTCAGAAGTTCTCTGCCTGACTGGCTCACAGCAGAGGACATCCTGTCTGAGTGCTTCTGTCATCAGGCTTCATCAGGTCGACGCAACACTCAGCGTCATTCTCTTTCTTACTTCCTCTCTTTTTCTAAACGATGTCACCCCCTTTGTCTTCAAACTTCCCATCATGCCAAATGTTCTGTAAATTTCAAAATATTCAAACACAAGCAATTGCAGGAAACACAAACTGCACTTCTGTAATAGTTCCAAAACTCACAAAATAATTTTCGCTTCTCTTTGTGTACCTTTAGTCACTTCTGGATCCAGAGTAATTTAGCAGTTTGGTGAAATGGACTCGCAGTGACCTGCATGAGCTCAAATGAGGAAGAATGTGATCAAATCTGTACAGTCTAGGAAGTTAAAATTTAAAGAGTAATAAAATACTTCTACTTTTAATGCCTGAACTGTACATCTGGTGACTGTATGTGCGAGTTTGAGGAACAAATTGTGAGCAAGTGATGGTCTAACTTACTGTCTCGTGGAAAGTGAACTCATTATCTGGCACAACAGGAGAGGTGGGTTTGGGCTTCATAAAATCTTTGAAGCTGCTGGACCTTTGCAGGCTGAGCTGTAAATACATCATAAATTTATAATGAAGACCAAGAGTTGCATCTATAAGTTATGAAGCTCCAACAACATCAGACAACAGTAAAACAGCGCAAACAACAAATTATCATCAGACCAAACCCTCTTCAGAATCATGTCATTTGGTTGTTTTAGTTATTTTTAGTAAGACAGAGTTAATGCTGATCTCATGGCTGTGAATGTAGGACTTATTCCTACCTCCCCAACTGTAACAGAATAAAACTCTAGATTTATGACTCTTGTTTTTCTATCTCACAGAAGAACAAGAGTCATAAATCTGGAGCAGCACATGTTTGCACACTCCTGCTGCAGATGGTGGCTGTTTCTAAAATTCTTCTGGATGTAGTTAGCAGTTTGGCAGGACAACACAAAGGAAATGTAAGAGATCAGTGATCCTGTTATAGTTTGGATTCAAAAGACAAGATATAAATGGTACCATGACGGAAAGATTAAAAGGCCTTGCAAATGATCCAGACATATGGGAGCAGAAAAAGAGAGTGGAGAGTGTTAAATACAACTGAATGCTACCATGAAGAGGTACTATGTTTTAAGATGGATTTGAAAAAAGATGGGACAACTGCAGAAAGCTGCTGTAATATCACATTACTGGTCTAAAAATCTCTCTACACTGCATTCCAAAAGTGATACATAAAAGGTCACTTGCATGTTCTTAAAATTGAGACTTATTTTGAGCCAAAGCACAGTTCTGGCTCCCATAATTTGCATATTTTTTTTTAGTAGAGTTGTATTAACTTTACTGGAAGTTTCTCTGGTATGATTTTCCTTTTAACCACATGCCGTTGTGCTTCGTCTTATCTCAACCCATCCTCCTTGGTTCTCAGTTAGAAACCACAGGAAACAGGCACAGCTTGAGCAACTGCTGGCAACCAATCATTGCAGACATCCAGTCAGCATCGGTGGCTGATAGTCCACGTCTGCGTGCAGCCCAAAGAATCAAACCGCTGACGCAGCCGAGGGATCAAATGACTTTTGTTATGACAAAATGTCATTGCTAAATGTCTGTTTTTCCTCCTGTGGTTCTCCTCTCCGAAAACCTACGATGATTACAGATATGGATGCTTACAGAGCGAAGATGATCACCATGTCTTTATTGTTGCTGGTGACAAATATGTCCTAGGAGATGGCAGGGAACAAAGGTAATGAGATGTGTAATAAAATAAGACCACATGAGCAGAATGTGGTTGGAAAATAAGGGTGCTGGTGTTGAGCGTAGGAGGCTCATGCTAGTACAGGCACAAGAAGCCACAAAGCTTATTCTGACTCAAGCGACATCTGCAGCTATGATTCACTCTACCATGATAGAGGAACTTTACTTCTTTAAAAGAATATGAAGGGGGGGTTTAAAATGTTTAGCCATGTAAATCTTATGGAGTGTTAAGGATTGTTTTTCATTTAGGTTTACCACAAAGGTTTGCAGTAACTTGAGCAGAACATCCTGTCAGGCATGCACACAGACAGGTTGTATATGTGTTGCACTGCAGGCATGAGGACTTTCAGGTGTGCGAGACAAGGCAAACAGATTGCTGCACAATCTCAGTCTATTAAAACTCCAAAAAGAAAGATAAACATGGCGCCTTTTGGAGTGCACTGTGTACTAAAGTACAGAGCCAGACACTTGTCTACAAATTTGTACATGGAAAAATATAATTCCATACCAAACAGTAAATGTCTGGGTCTCATGAGGGATACATATTTACAGGGTACAAAATGTACTCCTCTGGTTGTGAATTATTTTGTATATGTACCTTTATAAAGGCTTACGTTCACATTCACTTTACCACTTCCCCCAACTCTCTAAAAATCCAAACTCTCTCACCTTCTTCTTCTGCACCTGCTCTTTCTCTGAGGCATTGGAAGGCCTTCGTCTCAACATCTTCTTCCTCAGCAGTCCTGGGATCTCTGTGGTCAAACAGCAGTGAGATGGACACGGGTGTAAACGGTAGGAGAGGATTTCTGTCACTCTGCTGTCACAGCACTCCGATCAAACAGAGGAAGACAGAGCTGGTGTGCTTTGCAGCAGAATGAAGTGTAGATGCTGAGAGGAAGTCACATGGCCAGGCAGAAACTGAAGAGACAAACCCTGCTTTTGGGTTTACAGTCTGCTGGCTTTGTTATTTCTCAGCCCTGTGCACCAAACTTTGTGGTTTAAAACTAACCTGGCACACAAAACAGTTCAACAGATGTCTTCTAAAATCACGACTGGAGAAATACTGCTAACTTTAAACCCTCAAGGCCAACGTCAAAAAGTAAAAGCATTTGTTTTGCAATTCATACTCAATACGTCATATTGTGGTATGCTATGAGAAAATAGTCGACCTGTGGTTTTTAACTTTAACTCCATCAGACAGAAACCGAGGAGCCGATCAAGGAAGATAAGCTTTAGCTTTCATTCCCTGCTGCACTACCAATCTCGTGATGAAGAAGGCAGATTACACCCTGCAGCAACCATATTACAACATTTCTCTCACCTCCCACTCTTTCACAGCCATGAGAATTTTGACTTCAGCAGAATGTTGAACTAAGTTTGCTGGAAGGCAACATTGATGCAGACACAAATACTTTAGATTGAACTGTTATAGGGCACACATGATGCCAGCCAATAAGTAGTTTTTGATTTACCGGATTGTGAAGTAGTTGCAGTTCTCAAAGGAACATGCACTTGTTGTGTGGAAGTGAAAGACATCCAAAGATGACAAATTTAGAAACTCACTATTGCTGCTGCAGTTTTGGCAGGCATTTGCCAAACTAACAAAATCCTAAACTGATGGATGGATCAAAAGACTATTTATAGAGAAAACAGCTTCAGAGACAGTACCAATGAGATGCTGGGTCTATTTAGAGATCTGTTCTGACACTATAATAACACCTGACAAGAAAAAGAAAAACAGCTTGAGTGACTCAGAGTGCGTGCTTATAAATGTCCCCTCAGCCGAGCAGACGAGGCAAACATTAGCAGTAAAAGCAGAGAGGGAAGTAGACGGTATCAGAAGTAGAAGGCTTGTTATTTTGGTGTTTTAGCAAGCCACATGAGAAGACGATGCCCTACTTTAACTTCCTGTTGCTCTCTACTGAAAGGTGGCAACAAAATTTTATTTCTATACAGAACTTTAAAGAA
The DNA here is from genome assembly GCA_014773175.1 of Lucifuga dentata. Classification (NCBI taxonomy): domain Eukaryota; kingdom Metazoa; phylum Chordata; class Actinopteri; order Ophidiiformes; family Bythitidae; genus Lucifuga; species Lucifuga dentata. The sequence goes on along the minus strand of VXCM01004456.1, from coordinate 15,998 downwards.
AAGAAAAAAAAAGATAAGCAAAAAAAGTGATTTTCAACTGGAGGTTCGCTGAAAATGAAGAGACTAATTTATGAGATATCACACCCTTTAAGATGTGAAGACATGAGTGTTTGACAGTAATTTAGCCAATGTTTAATGTTTAAACATTAGTCTGTTTCGCTCAGAAAGAAGAACAATGATCTCATACTTTTAACATCAGGTCATACTACTGTTCCTCTTTTTGGTCGCCTCTACCAACAACAGAAAAAGGGATGTGGATGAATATGCCATTTCTAACCCTGCCCGTCTTTAATATGACATGTATTCAACATCATCTATTTCTGTGTGAAAACTCATTTGTCAGTTGTTATGCATGTTAGATGAGAGTGTGCGGTTGTAGGGCGAGGAGCTTTGAGAGCATTCGCACCTTCCAGCTGCTCAGAGAATAGTTGCCAGGCAACTGGCCGTCTGCTGGCATGAGCGCTTCACATGTGGCGGAGTTAAAGCACACACGTGTCAGCAAGCAGCTATGAGCCCAGAGTTATGAGTCACTTTGGTGTTAAAAATATGATCAAGATTGGGGAAATTATTGGAGTTAACATGCACAATTTTTTAATGATGATTTTGTAAAGAAACGTGTATTATGTTTAAGTAAACAGAGTCAACGGCTTAGAAGATTGTTACTTTAATAAATTAGAAATTATATTGCATTAGCAGCATTTTAGCTCATAGAAATTCTGAAAACTCAAACCCTAAGTCATCAAAAAAATCATTAAAAGATCACTTTCAAACAAAACAAGAAACCGACCAAATTAAATTATTGAACAAAAATAATTATTAAAATGAGCTAAATACAGTGCATCTCTCAACCTGATGTAGCTGCTTTGCTGTCAATATGTCAATAGAGACTGCATAGAGGTAACAGAGTGCAAGTCTGCTGTAATTGGAGTGAGTGCAGAGAGAAAGAGAGAGAGAGAGAGAGAGAGAGAGAGAGAGAGACATTGATAGGAGAAGGAGGCCCTCAGACGGTGTTGTAAAACAGAGCGATGGTCAGAGTGATGAAGGTCAACGAGGAGGAGGAGGAGATGTGCGTGGAGGATCCAGACTCTAGGAAGGGTTCTGTGTTTCTGAGCATCCACTTTTTCTCCTCATGCAGGTTCTGTCTCTCCAGCTCTGGACCCATGAGCTTCCGGATCGTCTCATAATACCTGTTCAGCCACTGAAGCTGCAGGGAGAGATGACCTCTTTAGAAAACATCTGGGACGTAAAAAAAAAAATTGTCTAAATCTAGTCAAAACATTGGAGGTATGTTTCCTCGGTTCAGTGATGCAATATAAACATGCAAAGTTTTCCCTTTAGCTGAAGGCACCAAACTCAGAACACGTGGTTTCACATGTGGTTTGTTTTCTAAAACTCTGAAGAGAAGCTTTGATAAACGAAACGGTGTAAAAGGGGATTTTAAGAGGAAACCAGAGCCTGAAAGAATCAGTGAATGCCATGTTCTCTTAAACCCAAAGATATTTACAAATTAATCCATTAATCTAATCATCGCTCTGGGAATGTAATATTTTCATACAACTGTGTTTCCAGGTATTTATTTGATATCCTACTGTACATGAGTACTTTTGAGTACCTCATTCACAGAAGTTGTTCCTGCACAAAGGTGGATTTGCCATGAAATTCTCAGATATATTCTTTATGGCAAGTTAATTATGGAGATAGATTATATTAAATAAACAGAGAGTACAGAGGTTCTCAAACTGTGATGTGAGTACCACCGATGTACGTCAAGTGCCCCCTGTTGGTAGGCAGGATGACTCTGGAAATTTCTACAGAGAAAACAATTGAAATCTATGCTGTTGGCAAATTATTTGCAAGGTTTTCTTAGAGTTGGCAGCAGGGTCACATTAGCCATCAGGAGAGGCGGGACTTTTTCACAGCTATTGGTGCGCCAGCCAGCGGGCTTTACACTGAACAATATAATATTAATTAAATATTAAACTAAAACATAATTTGTTTCTTTCATAATTTTCTTGGTGCTTAGACAAAAAATGGATTCTCAAAAGAGAAAGGGTGGCACAGAGAAAACTTAGTAAATACGATTTCTTACCTGTTGTGAGCTCAGCAGAGAGGTGTCAATCAGCTTTCTGTCATATGGAACCAGAGACACGGTGTCAAAGGTCAGGTAGTTGTTACCATACTGAGGAAAAGGAAAAACCCATCAAAACCAGCAATAATTAACAGAGATAAGATCAAAATTCAGATGCATGATCACAGATGATCAGTAAAGTTCTGTATCTACCTTTGTATGAACTGGAACAATCACAACAACATCTTCAATCCGGATCCCAAAGTCATTTTCCTTATAATATCCAGGTTCTTAGAAAAAGAAATCATCAAACACTTTACATTTGACACAAGAAAAAAGACCAAATGTACAGTTTCATTCCCTTAAATATGTTTAGCGAATTGAAGAAACCATAAAAATGATGCTGGGTTCTCTTTTGAGATGTGAATTGTTTTGATGAAACCTCACCGATAGACGTGAACATTCCTGCTCTGAAAGGAATGTTGTTGCTCTGAAAGCCAACCGGCCCTGGAAAAATATAATATTGCATGTTTGGTTAAAAAAAAACAAAAAAAAAAAAANAAAAAAAAAAAAAAAGCAGAGCTGGATGACATATTGCAAAAACTAAAAATAAATACAGAAAATGAAAAGCAACTTACACTCATGAACTCCAAAGTAGTTTCCTACACCGTGACCAGTGCCATGGCCATAGTTCAGGCCCACCTCCCATAACGCCCGGCGACCCAGCATCTCCATGTTTATACCTGTTGATAAAACCAGAATTCATGCAGAGAATACTGAAACAAACAGATAGTTCATCCACTCAGAAGCAGAAAATGCTGCAAAAACGATGGCAGGTGGAGAAACGGTGCCCTCTAGTGGTGAAACGGAGAAAAGGTTGCATGTAAATCTCATTTACACTCGCGTTTTGAACACACCTCTTGTTCCTGAGGGAAAAATGGTTCGAGATATCTCAATGTTTCCCATCAGCACTCGGGTGAAGGCTTCCTGTGAACATGACAGGAAACTGCTTTTTAAAGGGTTTTATGCCAAAATCATATCAGTAATATTTGAAAAAGAGTCAAAACTGACTCATGATCTGCAATGTAAGAGTATATTATTTGTCATGTTTGAGGAAATGTAAAAGAACATATCAGAAGTTTTACCTTTTGCATTGCAGTGGGAGTTCCCCAGTGGACCGTCCGAGTGATGTCAGTGGTGCCGTCACTAACAGCAGACAGAGACAGGATGAGTCACTTTCATGCAGGTGACGTGAGGTGAAACTGAAGTGTTTGTGAGCTGTGGGATTATTTTTACTCACAGATACTGTCCACCAGAGTCCACCAGATACATCTCTTCAACTGTTAACTTCCTGCTGGTTTCTGCTGTCGGACTGCAAAGCACCAATTATGAAAGTGACAACACAACAACACGTCTGTGATGCAGGTGGTAACCACTTAAACAACAATACCACTGTTTTACATGCTGTCACCCTTTACTACAAACACTTAAAGGACCATACTAGTGGTTTTGCATGTTTGAGCCCAATAAATAGTACCCGCATAGATGTTACGTTACTGACAAGCATTTTTAAAACCATAAAACTATTTTAGTTTTTGTGTTATTTTGCCAAATCCCCCAATCTTTCAAAATCAAATGTTCAGGTGATACATCNTTTTAGTTTTTGTGTTATTTTGCCAAATCCCCCAATCTTTCAAAATCAAATGTTCAGGTGATACATCAACCTTAATATTCAATGTTTCACCTGCTAACACTTATGGATGATTGTAGAATGCATGGTTGTTTTTAATCTCTTGGTAACAGCAATCAGAAACTGACTGAAAACCCTGTCAGTGCAGTGATATTTCAATCAGTTTCTGATTCAAATCTATTAATTAAATCAATCTATTAAATATACAGTATACTCGAGCAACATGACGTGATTACCTGCGATAAATATGATAAATAGCCCAGGATTTTTGAATAAGACAAGGTCAAAGTGACTTTTTTGACTTTTATACCCCCCATACACATCTACATACAAGCCCATCACACAGTTGAATAAAAGTGAAATATAGGCATTAATATTTGAAAACTATTAAGATGTAATTAATGTTAAAACTGAGAAAAAAAAACATATTGTAAAGCTAACAAAAAAATTCTTTTCTGATTTTTATTTTTCACTATGGACCTTTAAGACTGCAGCAAACTAAGAAAATAAAAAGTAGAGATAATTACAAGTGATCAAAATAAAGTAGATGAAGTCAGTAAGAAGAGAAAGAATATGAATTCGGCTTATTTACCTGTAATGTGCAAGAGCAGCATTGGGTCCACTTGCAGAGATGGTCTCAAAGCTCGGGCCTCTGCTGTCCTTCTGATTGCTGTAATGATACTTGTATTAGTTGTGAATCTACACTGTCAAATGAAGTAAAATTTTGTACGATTGTATTTTTTTTTTAAAGCTTCCTGACTTAAAGTTACTCACTTCATTTGTGTGCTCACCTGCGACACTTATTGACATAGTGAGCAGCGGTCAGCTCCGTCTCCTTCCCATCAGGAACAACTTTCTCGAGCCACATCAGCAGCTGGATCATTGCAACTGCATCACGAACCTGAAGAGATGTAGGAAGCAGGCAGGTCTCAGCTCATAATAAATGTCATTTATGAAAACATAAATGAAAACCACATGGTTCCATTTAGTTTGTTCCACTGGTTCACAGCTGGGAAGGTGTGTTTAGTGTGTGAGGAGTGTGTGTGCTTGAGGTCTTGTGCAACGTACGTGAGCGTCCCTCAAGATTCGCTGCTCAGTCTCGTCTTTCACCGCTTTAGTCGTCAACACAGGAGAGTAGGAGCTCATCACTAGTTTGTCCTAGGTGATGGATACAGAAAGTAGGAATGAAAATGCAGGTCGGGTGTTACTGTCACAAGGACTCACGTTGAATGTTTACAGAAAAAATATCCTCCTGATGAAAATTACCCTCAGAGCTGTAAATAAGAGGTTGAAAAGGCCATATTACACAAATTTTCATCTTCTTATTTTCAATTAAGTGTATTTTGAAACCTTTGCAGTATTTTAATGTGTAAAAAAACAAAACAAAACAAAACACACACACACACACACATCCAGTTCTGCTCTCCCTTGCTGCAGCACCATTGTGCACACTAAGTGAAACATGCTGTTTTAGGTACTAAAAGCCTGTTCACAAAAAAAGAAAAAAAAAAAAAAACAGTTAAGCTTTGTCAGGCCTGGGTTGGCAGCACTTGTAAGAAACAAAGAACGCAGGAAAAACATTACTATCCTTGTACTTTGTGGGTGTGTTTTACAAGGTTGTAGGCAGGTAAATTCAAACGTGTTACATGTTGGTGTCAACATGCTACTGAAATAAAGGACTAATCAAAAAATGAAGCTTTCAGGGCAGTTCAGCATATATGGGTTTGTCTTATTGGCAATAAAACAAACCCATATCCTGAACTGCAATAACTCTAATACGTTTTCAGATGTACTTCAATAAGCGTCAGCCTCAAGTTTTGCCACTTTGACAATGTTATGTACTTCATAAAAATGAGAGAAATAAAAATTATAATATGTCCCCTTTAAATGCTTATATCATTGTTTTACAATTGGATTTTACAATAATTACTCACAAATTAATTTGTGATACCACTTAGAATGCTGGGCCCAGTTTATCAAGTGACCTTGTTTGTATAATTCTATTTTTTTTTTAACTCTGAAATTTCTTGAGATTTTGACATATAATTGACAACATAACAACATTAGTAGTTTTAAATATATAATGAGTAATTCCTAAATCTATTGTTCAGATATCACATGTTAAATGGCTTCGTTAAGCCGTGTTGCATGGGGGCTTTAATGAGAACTCTGCATACCGGTGGCGTAATGATCTCATAAAGTGCATAGTTGGTGTATTCTGTGCCGATCCACATTTTTACTCCCGGCTTGGCCACATACTCCTTTAGATCATTTCGCACGGTGTCATAACTTTTCAACTGCACACAGAGGGAGTGGTTACATGAGGCGTTCAGGTACAACTTCAGTTCCTCTGTCACTCTGTCCAGGTGTAAGTACAACCTGAGCAAGGTAGAAGAGGAGATGTGGGGTTGATTAAATGATTTCAAAGTAGCTCATTCTAATGCCTATGAGAACACAAAGTTCACAAATAATTAAGAAAAAAAAACACCAAAAAAAAGGTTATATAATGAAGAGACAGGAATAGAGACATAATAAGGAATAAAATATGAAAGAAATCACTTCATAAGTGACAGCAATACACTCCACATGAAATCCCTGCAATAAGGACTTGCCAGATCTCATCCATTGTCAGCAGTGTGTAGGAGTAGAAGAAGGGGTTGTATGGGATGTCACTACCACGCAGATTGAACAACCCTGAAAGAAATAACACACCACCCCTGGCTGTTAGCAGCAGCTCACACATTCATTTACATCTTCTTGACATCTTGACAGATCTAACTGGAGCTCTGCCTGCATCTAATGCATGTGTCTGTGGAACGTGACTTCTCCTGTGCTCTCGTCATTGATAACAATAATTCTGAAATCAGAAGTCATTTGGAGTGTGTGTATTCAGGAAGGGTCTGTGCTGGTCTGAAATCCTCCTGTGTGATAAATGTGCTTTTCTTTTTTCTTTTTTTTTTTCTTTTCTTCCAATTCCCGATTCATTTGCAAGGAAGGGGATTAAAAACCCAGTGTGCATTTGTGGTAAATGCTTCAAATTTAAAGCTGAAAGTAGCTGTCTCTTTTACATCTGATTACTCAACAATAAGTTTCAATTAAATCAGTTATAATTGGTATTTCTAAATAATAACAGTATTTATAAGGTGTCTGGATGGGAATCCACTGATTAGCATGTCTTATCAAATAAATAAAATTGCCCTTAAAAGCATCTACATCTCCTTTTTTTTTTTCCATGAATAATATTATGTTACAGTTATAATTTCTTTTGCTCAGATTATTGTAATCCTGTTAAAGCTTCTCGCATCAGACTGCAGCTCTCCAGCCTACACTTCAATTCTAAAAGGCTCATTTTTTTGTCTTCTTCGTTTTCATGTTACAGAACATATTGCTCTGCTTTGTTCTGCATTTCATTTGTTACAGTGCATCACTCGTTTTCTATAACATCCTTACATTATAATACATGCTTGTGAAGATTTACATAAATAAACTTTAAGTTCTAATGCTCACATGAATGCATTCACATTGACAGCAGCTCTGATGCTCAAATGTATTGTATCTTTCAATGAATTCAGCGACAGATTCATTTTAATGTCTCTAATTCAGTTACACTAAAGGCACATAGATGATTTAGTGAAACATAAGTAAAGTTAAAGTTACATACAGGCAGTTTCATCGAGTGCTGATAGCAGAAGAGCGGTGGGTTGGTAAGGACTGTCCAACATCTGATTCCGTATGTGCTCCACTTTCATCTGCCACGTTCTTTCTATGGAGACACATAAACACACATTTTAAAGACTGCATTCTAGGAATCCTAAGAATGCCAACAGCAGCGCCTTCTGCAAATGTGGTGCATTTCCTCGAAATTATCCGTTCTCAAAACCCCTTACCTACTAATCATCAGTCTCTTGAAACTACTGGAATCTGTAATATGAACAGACTGTCTCCAGTCTTCATTAAAACCCACAGAATCCAATATTTCCAAAGATAACAAATACGACAGGCTAAATATAGAAGTGTTGCAATACAAACATGATACTGTGTGCTTGAATATTTAATTCAATATAAATATCATGTAGATTCAATAAAGAATGAGAAAATCAAAGTCTCAAAGGTTACAAATATAGGAATGCTTCCTCCAGACTATTGTCAAACTACTGTCAAAAGTGCACCTTAAACATACACACCATTAGGTTTATGATCCTCTCCATTTGCTCCATTTGCTTATTCTCTGACCATAAAGGCTCATAAAGGCTTCTGGCCAAGCAGGCTGCTTCCTTATCCGGAGCTGTTAAAGTTATCTAATCTGACAGCAACCGTAAAAACATAAATATGCTGGTTATTGCTGGATTTGTGTGCGGCTTATTGCTTTCTGCCCAGTTTGGAGGTATTTATCAGCACATGGATAAAGGGCACCACACCAGCATTTTATTGTGTGTGTGTAGCGTAGACACACCACACACAGACACACACACACAAGAATACGCACGTATGACTCGGTCTGGGAGTCGGGTGAGGTTGTCAGGTGGGATGGGAGGTCTGTCTGTCCACACACGGTCCACCAGGTTATCATGGATGGACTTGAGGCTGCGGTTGCTTGATGCTAGGCTGATACTGTAATCCTCCTGTGTTTCTAAGAGAGGAAATTGCAGATGATTACACTCACTGAACTGAATCAATCACAAGTAAACAGCCTGTGTGGCGTCAGGAGGCTGCATCAATAATTTTCCATCTACTTGGGTGAGCACTTTTATTGACGTTAAGCCAGACTGACAGGATGAATGGAGAATGGTGCTGAGCTGACTTACTGAGGGAGAAGAGGAAGGGATCAAAGCCGATCTTGCCACCCGGTGGAACTTCAGAGATTAGCCACTCTGCCATACTGCTGATGGACACTGTGGAACATCACACTTGACACACTGCAGTCAAGCTATTATTGACTCATTGAAGGTGACAGAATAGATCAAGCTGATCTTTCAGTGGTACTGTTGTGAAAACTGTGACACGCCATTCTAATCTACAGTTCATCACACAAGAAAAAATGTCTGGCTTTTGCAATTATGCACATTCTAGATCAAATTGAATCCAAAGGTGGTAGCTAAAAGTGGATATAAGATTCTAAGACTGGTCAGTAGACTGCAGGAAAACATGAAAAAAAAAAAAAAAAAAAAAAAAAAGATCAGAGTAACAGTAGTTTTTGATGTAAACCCTTGTCCAAAAAAATGCAAGAATATGAATAAGATATTAATAATTTGGTTTCTGGCTTCTGATCTATATTTTGTCACAAGATGCTACAAGTAAGAGACCAATGGCTACATTTTTTAAATACATTATTGTCTTTGTTGAAAGTTGTGCCTGATCTATTCATGTTTTTACAATTCCTTGACCACACTAAGCCAGCTAAATTTGACGCACATCTTTTCCGTTTCATTGCAGCTTTGCAGCCACATCAAGCAATGCTCCACTTTCAAACCCCTAAAATAAAGCTTTTCAACAAATCTGGATAAATCTGAAAGCAAAACTGTCACATTTCAGGGTGAATGGGGGCAACAGAGCTTTTTAGAAAAGATAATATAATTTTACATGGACACTGTACGGGTGTTATCATTGACATTGCACCATGATGACATCACAAGCATAACATACAGTGATTTAATTGGTCGTCTCGGTGCAGCAGAGCTGTAACCGCTGCTCACCTTGGTTAACAGGAAGCATATAGGAGCTGCATTTAAATCACTTTTTTTTTGTTTTGTTTTTTTACCTGTGTAATTATCTGAAAACAGAAACAGAAAATTGTGTCAAGGAGAACGCCTGTTATGTGTTTAGTTATATTGAAACTGTGATATAGTATAAGTGATGATAGAGAGGATTAAGTAACAAAGCAGAGGTGTAACTCTGGGACTAAGTCAGTTTGTCCTACATATTACCAGCTGCAATTCATTATTTTGTTGTTTGCCATCAAAGAGAGAAGAGAAGAAGAGATTTAGCCATTATCCTTTTGTTTTTGGTGTTTCTTTGTGGAGGAAGAACTTTTTGTAAATGATCTGAAAATGCCGGCGTGGACACAAAGTGTGCCATATATTCTGAATTTCCCTTTTAACAGGAACAAAAGCTATGTGGAAAGCTTTCACATACCAAATCTCTGTCATCACTGCTTTTACAATAAAAAAACGTGGTGAGTGAGTACATTTTTTGCCGCATTTATCACTTATTGTACCATAATTGTAGGTCTACCGTTTGTCAAAAATATTTTAGAGCAAGATTATCAAATCACAAATCTTGCACTAATGCATGTCTGCCGTGTTGTCATAACAAGAGCAGCAATAACAATGTGGGCATCTCACCATCTTTTTCCAACTCCCAGTTGCAGTCCATCTGTCTCTCAGCTTGAACCCAGTAGCGGCTGTCTGTCCACAGCACGGCCTTGGTCAGAGTCACTATAGCGGTGCCTGGAGAGAGCAGGACGGAGCACTGAGTGAATTACAGAAGTAGAAATATCAGAAGTGACTTAAACACGTGTGTTGGATACATAATATATTCTGTAAATTCTTGTATTTTTATACATTGTCATTCCACTGTTGTACTCTGATGTGAGAAAGAGTCACGTTCCACTTCAGCTAATTATCTCTCAGCCTACAGGTGCCACAAATGGACTTTTGTTGCACTTTAACCACGTTTGTGGGTTTGTCCTAGTGAACTGCAAGCCAACCGCCAAACAAAAGCTCCTTGACAGAGGTAGTTACTCTGCCTGCTTATCTTTTCATTCAAGCCGCAGCTATGCAGGACAGAGAAATTACTTCTGTCAAGGAGCATCTGTTTGTTGGTTGGTTTGTTTGATTTTTAGCAGGATTACTTAAGAAGTTCTGAACTGACTTTGACTAAATTTGGAGAAAGGATGAGGCATGGCCCAGGGAAAAACAATTATATTTTGGTGTGGGTCCAGATCCAGGGGTGGATCTGGGAATTTTTTTGAAGAATCAGGGATTTCTCTATTGAAATAAAAAGGTATTGAGACAGAAGTACTGTTCAAAGTCAATGTACCAGTATTAATACATATATTTTCAAACATCCACCCCTACAGCTGGTGTAGAGTTACGCATGATTAACCATTCTGGTATAGAAATAGATGTCACAGTTCAATATTCATCAGTTTCTTATCAATGACTTTTTGAACGAATTCATCATCAGTGATGAATGAGAGGATGCAACGTTGCAGCGAGCGAGAGCGACAAAGCTAAATGAAGGAGAAGCAGGCTTTGGTTGAGGAGGTGGGATTAGAGCAGAGGAGATGGCTGATGATGCAGGGAGTTAAGTCGCAGGGAGGAAGAAGAGGAAGAGGGGGTGATAAATATGAGCAATACAAAGGAAACAGTACCTGCAGAGCCTGTGAAACCAGTCATGAAGGCCACCCTAGCATCACGTGGTGCAATGTACTCACTCTGTCACAGAAAGAGACCATGTGTGAGAGCATCAAACACACACATATATAAGCAAACCCATCTAATAACCTGGTCTGATTAATTAGTTATGTCAGACAGCTGATACCAGGTGAGCATCAGTTCCAGGGATGATGTAGGCTGAAATATTTCCCATTTCCTTTCGTAGTTCCTGCAGCCTGAGAGTGGTATTCACTACAGTGCTGGGCAGGTACTGTAAGACATAGACAGAGAGAGAGAGAGAGAGAGAGAGAGAAAGTGGAAAAAGTCTTCAGCTTTAATTAAAAAGTGAGGAACTGCTGATTCATCCTTTTGTGTATCTCCCACTGCAATCATCATCTGACAATCATTAACTGTATTTGAAGTGTAGTAATCATTAACAGTAACTGTATAAAAACATGCAACTTTTTTTTTTCCCATTTTGTAAAGAAAAAAATAAAACACTTCTTATATTCACATTGTGCTCCACATGTTGATCTTACCGGTGGGGATACAGAGCAGTTTCTTTCTAATTTCTCATTTGCAATAGTGTTTCCTGGGAATCAGAAGAAAGAAAAAAAGCCTTGGGAAAGACACGTTGGAAAATGACATAATAAATTTGCTAAGCCAAGTTGCATTAGCATATACACATATTCCCAGACCAGAGTAAAGTGGTGCACATGTTGTGTCTTGATTTTTTAACTAGCAGAGGCATTTTTCTTTCAAATTTTTTCTCTGAAATATCAGTGCAAATATATACAACAGTAGGTCAGAGGGCACCAAACAAAATCTGTCAGCAGAGATCAAACAAAGCAAAGATAAAGTGCATCAAAGACCTTATCGATCACATTAAGCACATCCAGTCCAATGATGGTTGCACAATCAATCAAGATAGTGCAGTTCAACCATGTCCATGTTCACGGATGTTCTATTTAAAATTAAGAAAGCAAGGGTATAAAACAGAGTTCCCTTAAGATCCTCACTGAGCTAAATTTTATGCAAAGAAATATCAATAAATAAGCCAACAGGCATGGGAAGAGTAGATGGCAATTTCCTATGCCCCCTTTGCAAGATGAGTTGATTTATTAGCATCATGCACACATACTTGTACAGAGAGAAGACTCTAAATGCATGCAATCAAACAGAATTCAACTACAATGTAAAGTGTCACATGTGATTGGTTTTTACATTTTGACTCGCTTATCAGCCTCTGTCAATCATACATTCACATAAAAACACAAGTAATTACAGTAGTTCAAATAAAGTCTTCATACACTTACAGTACTACTTGTACGTGTAGTGTACTTACACGTGCAGTACAGTACAGAACAGTAATCACAGGATATCAGGATAAAAAGGAACTTTTACCTGCCAGAGCTGCTAAGGACAGAGCCAGCAGCCAGCCAAAGGACAGCATCTTGACACTACGAGCCTGTCACGACCGAATCCAGAAACAGAATGGCTACAAGCAGGTGCTCCAGTGTGTGCACAGCATATCTGAGAAAGTGTGTGTGTCTCTCTAGTGAGACATTGTGTGTGGGTGCATGTGTGTGTGTGTGACTCTGTCTGCCCCCCCNCCCCCTCCCCTCCCCCAGCACTCACTATCTCCACTCGTTGTGGCCCTCTGATAGGAATCATGTGTGGCTTTGTGGGTGGATCTCAGCTGCAGAACAATTTCTTTACTGTCTGACCTAAAATAAACTGTGTCAAATCACTGTGACCACCTGTTTTCACTCCTGCATTTAGCCTGAGCTACTCACTTTTCTTCACAGTATGATGAAGCTCAATTCTGAAGCTCTGAGACTTAAGGTTTTGTTGCTAAGCTGTAGTGTTCTCTGGTCTAGCCCAAATGCATCTGATTTTATCCAAATGCTCTCTTACTGCTTTTATTCTAATTATTTGCACTATGAGAGCAGCCAATGCTGCATCCATACAGCGAGTGTGTTCTGCAATACATGGACAAGGCTGTACACTCTACATGTAGTGCATGAATGATTGTATGTGATTGTATGTAGATGTATATATACTACAATTTTTAATGTTTGTGAATTTTCTGGCATACAAATGTATGCAAATGCATGCGGACATGCATGGATATGTATCTGCAGATCCCCAACTCCTTATAATCCCTCAGAGCGTTTTGAAGAAAATGTATGCTGTCTATAATTTTAAATCCCCGTATTCAAGCCAAGCGCAATTCCACTAAGCAGTAAAGAGAAGGACAAAAAGGACAAGGAAGAGGAAGAGGAGGGGGAGAGTATATGACCAGGAGATTTATTAGAGCAAGGACATATCAGTGTGTCTTCAAACACATTAATATAGCAGACTCAGGGTTATCAGGGTTACCATTACCATGACCCATTAGTGCATAGCAACTGCAGAAGTTCTGTGGAGAATAGCAAGCTCTTTTTTTTGCCAGGTTATTGAAATCTGGTATTATATGTGGTGGAAATTTAAGAATTTCTTACAGTAAGACAAAATGAGGAGGCTGATATTTGTCTTTGTTCTTTTATTGCAGGTTGTCAAAAGATATAGAGTTCTGCAGAAGTGCTGATTCCGTAGCTGACAGCAGCCAGAGAGGAAGAGCTGATCCTTAAAGTTCAAAGAGTCATTTATACACAAGGTGTGAGTGAGAGAGAGAGAGAGAGAGAGAGAGAGAGAGAGAGAGAGAGGAAAAAAAAAGGCAGTTTCTTGGAGAAAACTGAGATAGATACTGGAAGGTTTTTATAGCTAATTAAAGTTGCCTTATTTGGTAAAAGGACAAGATAATTCTGTAGATGTCAGATTTTGTGAACCCTGATAATGATTTGCAAAATTGTTGAAGAAGCACTGCTCTGATAGCACTCACACTGTGTTGTTAAAAATAAAGCGATATTAAGATCAGGTTTAAAATTTTATCTTTCAGGCACCATAGGTAAATTCCACAAACCTATGAGTTCCAATGTATTTTGAAATTTGAAAGATTTCACTCAGAGGTCTTTGCAGGTCCTCTTTCTTCTGGAAAATACAAATTATATTCAGCTTAATCGGTTCTGGGTCTCTTGCTATTACTACAGGTCTATCAGCTCTGATCACGTGGTGCGTCATAATCATTGCAGGAAAAAAAAAAAAAAGCTTTTTGAGGCAAGAAAAATTGAGCCTGTTGTTTGGAAAATCAGTGTTTGCAGGTCAGTTTGTAGGTTTTCCATTCTTTTTCAAATGTGTCAAAAAATTTTGAACCCCATCTGAAAAAGAGGTCCTCTAATTTCATTGGTGCTCTCATTCAGAAATGGTAGAATGACTTAAGACTGCTCCACCTGTGATCGTAGAACTAGGGTTACACTATATACTGATTGTTCTTTTTTCCAAACAGGCTATGGCCTTTAATGGGACTCTGCTGGTTTACTGGATGAAGACTAAAAAGCTACACCTTTTGCCATGATATTGGGATGATATAATGTGACTTAATGTTAAACTGTGTAACTGAAGGAGTTCCACAGTGTCCATATGTGTGGGCAGTAAAACAGTGTGCAGAGTCCTGCTGCATCTTTAAATAACACACCTTCTGGCTGGGTTTGGGAGCGCCTTCCTGATGACAGCTGTGTCAGATGCTGCACCAACTGGAAAGTATGGAACAGGGCCAAGTCTCAGATAAGACTTTCTGCTGAATAAGAAAGCCCACAGTCCCTGGCACCACAATTGCACAACCCCTGCAGTCACAGGTGAAGGTGCAATAGGTCAAGAAGGCACCAAACAGGAATTTTCATTACTTGCAGTCTCTATCCAAGACTTCAAAGAGCAGAAACCCGTGACTGGGATCCAAAAGACATGAAAATGAGCCCCATTGAGGGGGTTTGTTGTAAAGCTAGACTGAATCAGTTCCACAAGCTGCTTTAAAGGCCCTGCACACTTATGGAACGCCCAGGTGACTTTATACAGGTTTGCTCAATTGGAACTTTTCTCAGGATTATGTGGGTCAGGAGCTGGTCTCCATATCTGTACCTTTAGCCTAATAGATTGCCAGCTTTCTTCACCAGCTAGTCGTGCAGTTGGCTTACCCCAGCTGCCTTCTACTGCTGACAACTGGCTGATGAGAGCTGCCAAGACACGGATACAAGAATACAACGAGCTTTATTGTCATCTCACCACACCAACATTATACTTGTACAGTGTTAAGTGTGATGCACATGAAATTCCATTTCCCGGGTCAGTGAGAAAGTGGCTTCTCATACAAGAGAATTACCAAAGTAAAAAATATAAAAAGGCACATAATAGCAAAAAATATAAAAGGCACATAGTAAAAATATGAGGCACATAAGAAAATTGCCCAGAAAAAACAATAAATATAATAAAATAAGACACTGTTTCCCAAAAAGTGTAAAGACTCAGCCAAACTATAAAAACTTTAAAAACAAAGCAATGAGTTAAATACAAGTAAAAGCCCAGCAGTGCTGCAATGCTGGTGACAGTTCTCTGTGGGTTCATCACTTTACACAGTCATTTGATATAATTTAAACATCAAAATATTTGTGAATATTAATATAAAAACACAAACAGCAAAGAAAGTGAAATATGGAAGTTTAAAGTGAAAATTAAAATTGATTAAATCTGAATAAACAACACTGTTGAGCACTTGCTTTTATTTAAATTAAAGGTTGACCTTTGTTTATTTTGCAATTAATTCAAGCACAATAAAGTTAACAATGAGCTTAGTAAAGCCTGTTTAGTGCTGTTTAGTGATGTGACCTTAGACAAAAGAAGCATTACAGAACGGAGACAGAGTCAAGATCTTCTTCTTTTCCTTTCGGCTTTCCCTTCAGGGGTCACCACAGCGAATCATCTGCCTCCA